>JAQZBX010009334.1:6443-46403 GCA_029593785.1 Cabassous unicinctus
TTTTTTTTTTTTTTTACCAACATCTCTTGAAGAACAGGTGATTGGCCTAACCTTCCATCATAGAAATGTTTCCCATTTTATAAAGAGCAACTCAAACGATTTCATCCTGTTTTATGTAACTTTCTCCTAGAGTCTTCTCAAAATTGCCCAAATCTGTGAAAGTTTCAGCTTCTCAAAATAGCTATAAAGAGATTGACTTCTCAAGAACAGAAATCTCTGCAACGAATTCTTAGACTGAGGAGATTGGATTTCCAAAATCTCATTTGAATCAGAAGAAGACCAGCTCATTAAAAAAAAATGTATTAGATTTTTTTTACTACAGAATACAAAATAAATATTATATAATGATTGAACTATATAAATATGTGTGGATAAGGTCATAAAATGAGATGGTTATGATAAAATGAGAGTTTTTTCCTTTCAATATTTTTCTTTAAGAACATGTTTATATATGTGTTCAACTTTTAAAAGGTAGAACAGTTATTACTTATTTTATCCATTCTTAAAATTCTCTTAAAGGATAAAGGAAACTTAATTCTAAGTCAAGAGAGAGTGTTTACTCCAACAAAGGCTCATTCTAACTAGGTTAAATCTAGAAGCAAAGAATGTATCTTCCAAAAGAATTTTCCTGGCACCTGAACATTTGACTTTTCCTTTTCTTCCTCTGTCCCTTTTCTTCTTCCTCCTTCTATTCCATTAAATATCCACTATATGATAGACAAGTAAGCTATCAAATGACATTGCACTCTACAAACTTTTTATTCATACAACAGACTTTGTAGCATAAATCACCTAAATTACTACCCAACAAGAAAAACTATTCCCCAAATTAAAAACCTTCTTAAATTATCCTTGACTTGTGCTATCTCCTCTTTCCCAATTTAAAATAGCTTGTTGTATATTTTAATTTCTAAATACACTTAAATAGAATTTTCGCCAAAGAAGGAAGATAAAAGCTCATCGTAAGTCCATAGTAGGTCTAAGCCATTACTATAAAATTAATAAAATATTTTTGATTAACCATATCTTTTTTCTAATTTATTTTTTTTTGGAAAGCATTTCAAATACCAATACAAACCTTACCTCATCTGTGACAATTTCCAGATCTCTTTGGCCAAAGTAATTGTGTCCCTCTCTAAATTCAATATTTACCTTTCATTTGACAGCTAATTGTGTGATACCTCTTGTCCAAATAATATTTTGATTTCTAATATCATAAATATTCTCGCATTTTCCTTATCTCTTCAATTAAACTGAAAAAATTCATGAACTATTCTAATTTTCATCAGTGCCTTACACACTCAATTGATTACAAACTAGTTTTCCTAAACTTAAAATGCCAGACTTCTCCTTTAAAAATTACAATCCTGTTTTGGTGCAAATAGAAATTATCCAATACAGGACGTCATCGAAAATAAATCAGTCTTTCACTCATTTCTCAAAGAAAAGATTTTCACCATAAACTTCCTTTCAATATTTTGTGTGTTACTTTCTGCTGATATGTCAAGTTTTTGGATTTTCTGCCTAGAGCTCATTGTGCATTCTCTTCATTAGTACTCAGTCTCAAGGAATCAAGGAGCCAGGCAATAATTACTACCCCAACCAGTGGAAATCAGATGGATATTTCTGGATGTCTGTGTAATTTTAAGTACAGCTGTAGATCTGGTGTGTCATCTCCAAAATATGATAATACATATTGTGTGATACTGGCATAATTAAAATGTTTCTGAAATGCTTCAGAGTTAAAAATTTAGTGTTCTATCAGGAATTAACCCTGATTTTGCCAATCTGGTCTTAGTCTATATGTTCTCTAAAAACCTACAGCCAAAAATGGATTTGGCATGTATATAAATATAAATCACACACACACGCTCACACACAGTCATACACACTCACAAACGCACAAAGCTATAAGAAGCTGCCCTTACTACAAAAACTGGCAGAAAGAGGTGGAGATAAATAAAAGCCACTGTCAGAAGAAAACATAAAAGGTATCAGATGATTTGTTTCTTTCTTCAGATCTGTGGCTTGTACACCACCACTATCTATAAAATGCTCATCTGTGTCAAGAAGGTATTCATTAATATTGGGAAATAGAATATCTTAAACTAATCCACAAAAAGTTTCTGATATAACATCTCTTTTGGCATTTAATTCAAAAATTAACTAAAGTTCATGCCTCAATAGACTGTGTGATTCATTAATAAGTTCTGTCAGAATGAAACCAATCATTTTTAGATCATTTTGATAAGAGAGGTCCTTCTTTCATTCTCTTTTATCATCCTTTTTCTGAAAAAGCCAAAGAAAATGCCAAGCACTTAAATCAGTCATAAAAAGTGAAATATCTCTAGTATGAATTAAATCATTCATTATCATCAAGAGGCTCACACAAATATCATACATAAAATATTTCCATTTTATGAGTTAAATGTGGTGAATGGAATAGTCTCTACTCTGTAGGAAGGCAGCCAAGTACTTTATCAACATACCTTTAAATTTGGATTTCATTCCATTATAATCACAGTGATAGCCTGTGTGGATTGTACAATGCATTCTACATTTAGAAAACGGTTATGTCTAAAAATTCCTTCTCTTTCCTTTTCCATGATAAAGATTTGTTTTCCACATCATCAATAGCTGAAGCAATGTGCATCTGTGACCATCTGTTCTTATTATAAAGCAGTAGATTTTGGCAGAATTTTTAAGCATTGAGCTTGTCAAAACGATAGAACACCTGTTT
This sequence comes from Cabassous unicinctus, assembly GCA_029593785.1. Taxonomy (NCBI): domain Eukaryota; kingdom Metazoa; phylum Chordata; class Mammalia; order Cingulata; family Chlamyphoridae; genus Cabassous; species Cabassous unicinctus. The sequence goes on from JAQZBX010009334.1 coordinate 9,184, forward strand.
GATCTTTACCATATCAGGTCTTTCAGATGGTTGAATGTGGATGGGAGGTTAGGCAGAGGAAGGAAGGGCTCTACATTTTCTTTTGAATTGGAAAATATCAAAGAAATGATTTTATTTTAAGTTGCTAATGATTACCAGAACTTTACTTTTAAAAACATTACTGTATGAGGTGTTCAAAAAGAATACACTATGAAAGCCACAATTAATATGGAAACATCTATAGCTCAAATGTGAAATGGGGAAGATACACAAATATACTTTAGAATACCCACATACGAAAAGATGGTTAGTTATTATCATCTACTAAATAAATATTCTTAGAGCTGTGCCCAGCACATGGCGGGTGCTACATACATGTATATTGGATAAATGAATGGATTATGGTTTGCTTAATCCTCATAATGCAATGGGATCAGCATCAATATTTTCATTTCACAGAGGAATAAAACAGGCTAAAATAATTTGCTGGAAGTCTGTCTGCAGAGCTACAACTCAAACCAATTCCTTCTGACTCCACTCCCATAACTTTCCATTAGATGATCTGAGTAACTTGGTTTCAAATGTGTTTCCCTTTATAAGTAACCCTTTGACAGATATCAGAAAAACTAGAAATACCAAAGCTGGGGGGGGGGTGTTTGGGAAAGCCAAACAAAGCTACTGATTTTTGGTTCGTGTTGAAAGTAAAACGCAGGATGTTTGAGAAGCTAGGAGGTAAGTGAAGGAGGTAACGTAAAATCTTGGAACAAATTTGTTCCCTAGAGCGGTGTCAAAAGCAGTCAGGGAGAGAGATGTTTCTATTTATATGGAGGGAGGAATAATTGGTGGAGAGATTTGAAACCTATAATTAGGAACTTGGATTTGATCTAAGGCAGAATTGGGAAAGTGATTGATGTGATTAAAACAGCAGTGGTGCAGGAGGGCTGCTGCTGGGTGAGGATGGCTTGGCAGGCCCAAGTGCCTGGCTGCCTGGGAGGCTGGCTCCATGGCACCCAGCACAGATCGGTTGTGGATGGCAGTGGATTGAGCCAAGCCTGAGAAATGCAATTGTGATAGAATCCACAAGCTTGAGCAACAGCCCAAAGGCTTTTCTATTCCCTAAGATGCCATGTGATAGCAAACTTTTTTTTTTCCTTGAAGCATCATCTTTTCTTTTCAGTATATCAATTCTGTGCTTTGTACATGAACTGACACAAAAGATTTTGTTTTTTGTTTTATCATTGAAGTGCCTCCAAAACAAACAAACAAACAAACAAAAGTCTAGGTGATTTAAAAGGTGAAAGTAAGATAATTGTTGGATTTGGAAGGAACATTAAAGATCATCTGGTGCAATCTTTCACTGTTTTGTAAATAAAAGAAGGAAACTGGGACTTAGAGAGATGAAGTGATTTCATTCATTCATGGAACAAAGTCTTTGTAATCCGATCCATCTTAAGTTGGATCCTGGGCTTTCATCTATTATCTGGGTAACTTTAGAAAAGCCATTTAGTTTTTTGTTACTTCATCAAAAAACAGAGACAATATAGTACAATAATAATTATAATAAGAGTAAAGCATTATTTGCATTATTTTTCAAGATACTAGAAAGCATGTGCTCTTGAGCCAGACTGCTTGGCTTTAATCCCTGACTCCATCACTCTGATCTCCCTGTGCCTCAATTTCCTATTCTATGAAATGGGATATATATATAAATTAGGCTCCACATGAGGCAAATAACACTGGATACATGCTAGCTATAACTGTGATGATGGTGGTTATCAGTCTCGTTGTGTTTGGTTAGCACCCAGGTGTCAGGGTCTCTATTAGTCATAGGCTGTACACAGAGGAAAGACACAGCTCCTTCTCTCAAGGTGCTCAGAGTCTAGGCAGGTGACAAAGTTATTAACAGCTACAGTTCAATGTAATAAGCATTACTGTGAAGGTTTCTCCCATCTTTCCTAGAGTTCAAAGAGGTCTGGGTGGATCAGGGACAAGTCTCTTTGCCAGGGGCTGGGATGCAGAGAAGAGGTCAGCTAGACAGAAGGCAAGTGCCTGGGATTAGAGAAAACACAAGGGTTGAGAAGCTGCAGGTGGTTTTGTGTGGTAGGTAGTAGAGTGACCATGAGGCGTAGTGAAAGGTGGAGCTGGATAATTACATATTGGCTTGATGAAGAAAGGCCTTGTTAAATGCACTGCCAAGTTATATGCACTTTATCCTGAAAGCAGTGAAGTACAACTAAAGACTTTAATCAGAGAGAGGTTCTGATTAGATTCTTCTTGCTAAATCTCGATGTCTGAATGTATTGACATTGCAATGCCATCACCTGTTGACTTGGCTGCTTTCCCTTCTCCAACAGATGGTAAGTTCCATGAGGGCAGCCATGTCTCTTTCTATTTTCATCATCCCTCATGATGCCTGGCAAGAAGTAGCTAATCAATAAAGGGAAGGAAGGAAGGAAGGAAGGAAGAAAGGAGGGAGGGAAGGAAGGAAGGAAGGAAAGATTGAAATAAATTCGGTAAGAGTTTTTCCCCACATAATCCAGGTGAGGTGATAAGGATATAATAGTGACAATACAGAAATGGGTGGACTCAAGAGATATTTAAAAATAAGAAAATCGACAGTTCTTAATAGTTACAAAATCAAAGAGGATATCTTTCTTGACCATCTCTCTGGAATATCCTTAACCTCATCTCTGTCTCTGGAAATGGTACCTATCCATCAAAGCCCAAGTTGAATAACAACTCTTTCCAGAAAGCTTGTCACACCCTTCCCGATGTGGTGAACCCTTGCATAGAAGTGGATTTTGCCTCGTCTATAGGATTTGTATCAGTGTATTTAATATTCCTTTAATACATGAGAGATAATGTCATGATTAGTATAACGGATTTTGGAATCAGATAAATAAGGGTTTAAAAATCCCAATTTAGCTACCTGTTTGGGGGCAGCAATTTGCCCTCTTTAAGCTCCAGTTTTTCTTTTATGTAAAATGCAGGGGACAGTATCTCCTGTGAAAGAGTGAAATTCTCCACTCCAGTGTTCTCCTCTCATCTCCCGGGTCCCTCTGCTCCATCCTCACTGGCCCCCTCACTGTTCCCAGATCGCCGCAGGTACGCTCTTTCACCTAAAGGGCTCTTACCCCACTTATCTACAGGGCTATGTCCTCACTTTTTTCACAAGAGCCATCTGCTGTCAAATAGCTATAATACAGAAGAAAGTGCTGCTGACTCTAACAGGGAACTGAGAAAGCATGCTGACAAATATGCTCCAAAGGAAGGGTGTTATATCAGAGAGAATTGGGTATAGAAGTTTCCATTTGTAAAACATTGCCTTTGATGTAGTTTTGACATTTAAAATGCAAATACAGTTCAATTTCTCAGTGACATTTTTCCTGGATACCCTTATATAATATTTCACCCTCTTCTCTGCTTTATTTTTTATTTATTTATTACAATCTAATATGCTATGTATTTTCTTGATTTATGTTTGTATCCTACACAGGCATTCCTTGAGAATGCCTGTTCTGTTCACTGTTCTATCCTCAGTGCCTAAAGTAGTGCCTGGCACATAGTAGGCACTCAAAAAATATATCTGGAAGGAGTGATTTATACATATAAATTGCTTACCACAGGATGTGGCACATACCAAGTAGGCCTTACTGTTGTGATTTTTGCTAAAATTTTACAAGCTTTTTAGAGGTCATGAAATATACCATTTTCATTATCTTATTCCCCCTGGTCCTTTAGATGGTTAATAGATGAATGAAGGGTTGTGCCAACCAATTAAAAGTAGAGATGAGCTTCTTGGCTCACTGTTGGCCATGTGGCTGCTGCATCTGACTCAGCACGACGAGGCTGCACAGGAGGCCGGGAAGCAGAATGGGCTCTGCAGACGGGCTCTGCCAACTTGAGCAGCAGCTCCCATCCTCAAACCTGGCCTTGACCCAAGCCGCCTCATTTCCAATCTGTGGCATATTGTCGAGAGCTCTTTGCACCCCGCAGAGCCTCAGAGTCTGTGGGTCCCCAAAGCGGAGGCAAATGTTAAAATCTTTTTACCGTTTTAACTCTCTTTGAAAATCAAATATTTTTTGCAATGAATGAGCAATGGTTATAAAACAATGATATTGTTTAATACTCTTATTCTGCACGTAGACACATACATGGACACAGTCTTGACCTGATGATTTTTAATCCGTTTTCATGCCTTTGTCTCAGTGGTTTGTGGCAAATTTGACGATATCAATTAGTGGCTTAGAAAATGGGAAATGTGTCTGTCTGTAATAACCAAGCTTACCCAGACTGGTGGCAGCCAGTACCAAGAGGTAGAGTGAACTCAGAGTTTAAATTACAAAGAACTATTGATCCTGACAGTAAAGCGTGCCTGAAAATGAAATTGACATAGAATGAAACTGACATTGAAATATTATCCTAAAATCTTGAAAAGCATGATAGAGAATTCAATTTGTAGCCAAAGGGAATTGGAGAAAATGAATAAATTGGTTGAGAACTTTCCTTCAAATGTGTATTTTCGTGTATAGGTCAGTTTCACATTGCATGTAATTAATTACTGTGATTTCTTACTTCTTCATTTACTCAATTTCAGTGCAGATTTAGCTGATTATTAGAATGTTTGGAATTCATGTTAAAGCCCAAACAAATCTTCAACAAAGTAATCTGAGTGTAGGCTACAAAAAAGAAAAAGCTTGGTCCAGGACTTGGAGAGAATTAATACAACACTTGAAAGGTCTGGGTTAGAATCCAGTTGTGCAACTGAGAGCCAAGAGTTACGGGCAAATTATTTATTCTCTGCCTCTCAGGTTCCTTAGCTCTAAAGCAAGGACATAATGATTCCCACTCTGTTGTAGTTATTCTGAAGCATAAATTCATTATGTGATTGGGTCAGGCACATAGAAGAAGATTAATAAAATTCATTTGACATATGTTTGAATAAAGCCACCATAAATCTTACCTTATGGGATCAAGCAATTGTTTAAGTAGCAGGAGAAATGTCTGCAGTTATATTTTACAGATGAGGAACCATGCTCAGAAGGGTTAAGTAACTTGCCCAAGCCATGAGGCAGGGCTTAAAATTCAGGCCCTCTGGGTCTTGGCTGACTGTTCCTCTTAATTCGAATACTTATAGGTATTCCAAGAGTCTATTCTTGGGTAAATATGACTGACAAGTTTCCTAATACTGTTTTTCTTTTCTTTTTCTTCCCCAAAAGACTACCTTTGCTTTTACTGGCTTATTTATTCAGCAGATTTTTTTATGAGCAGCTCCTATGTACAAGGTACTATCCTGCCAGCAGTGAACAGCAGAACAAATGCCCTGCGCCATGACATTTGCATTGGGGTGGAATTGATTAATTCATTCAGCCAACTCTGGTGAGGGCTATCTTGCCCCAGAAATAGCCTAAGAACTAAACATACAACATGTCCTTGTCCTGACATTGTGGGTGAGGAAATTTACCAGGAAAGCCTTAATGAAGTTATGGTACATTAAGAGCTCTGCAGGGACTGGAAGGGTGTAGGGGGATGGGATCAGTTCAGCTCTAATTGAGTCTTGATGGAGTCACATTCTTCACCAAGACGCTGACCAATGAGGCTGGTCTGAAAGCACAAGAGGCCAGTCTAGTTACCTGAAAGCACTGTGGAAGATTCCTTCTGGAGCAGGACCTCCCTTCTTGGAAAATTAGTGCATTTGGTTTAATATATAGAAAATGGCATCCCTGCTGGGTTATTAGAACATTTAAGTTTTCTGAAATAATTGGGCTTTTTAGTGAAAAGGAAATTTATTGCACTTTAACATAGTGTGCTTTTTAAAAGGTATTCAGAAATCATTAAGCTAGATGTATGCTTGGAACACTTATGGATTCTCTGAGAAAGAAAAATGCATGTGAAATTGCAGATTAGGTGATGGGGGCACAAAGAGGTATTCAAACATAGATTTTATTTATTTCAACCACTATAGTAGTTTGCAATGATACAAAATTATTTCCATTATGAGTGAAAACTTTCCTGCATACAGTCTCATGGCTTCTGTATTTTCCTTCCTATAATGCAGCATCATCGGGTCCTTTAAGAGGCAGTTCTTTGGCTGGTCTTTTTTTTTTTTTTTAAGATTTATTTATTTACTTGATCCATTTTAACCCCCGCCTTCCCCATTTGCTGTTTTGTGTCCATTTGCTGGGCAATTCTCTGTGTCTGTTTTCATCTCTTCTCCTCCTCCTCCTCCAGTCTTCATCAGGATTCGATCCTGAAGACCTCCGATGTAGGAGAGAGGTGTTCTAGCCATCTGCGCCACCTCGGCTCCTGGTTTGTGGAGGTTTCGGAGCATCTCGTCTTGTCTCTCTCCTTTTACGTTATCATCTTGCTGCATGGCTTCTAGGGCCTGGCGGCTCACCGGCACACAGAGCCTGGCAACCCATGTGCCTTCTATATATATATTTTTATTTTACCGGGAGGTCCCGGGGATTGAACCCAGGTCCCTCCATATGGCAGACGGACGCCCAACCATTTGAGCCACATCCGCCCTCTTGGCTGGTCTTCTTTAAAATGCTTTACCAAGTTGAAATGAGAATAAAATCTGGAAATCATCTGAATACATGTAATATTGCTAAAAATGTCATGAAATTATTTTAAGGAATAAGCATTAACAAAACCTAAATTTATGATTATGTTTGAGGTAAACCGTGGTTTTGCATTGCTTTTTTTTTTTTTTTTCAAATACCTACTAAAGTTTAGTTTCAACTAAGAATAACCCTGGAATACCTACCGTTTTCTGATACCTTTGTATAAAATAATCCTTTCTCAGCCTGGTTATTATAATACAGCTTTCTATGCTTAGGCAGGTTTGTCTGAATGGCCTCATTTATAGTTTTAATCCAGTCCTCAAATTTTTCCATGGTCTTTTAATTCTTGTCTTGCTATCATGATACACAGTAGCATGTACCAGAAATTTGAGTAAGTAAAGCATCTATCAGAGTGATAAAGAACGGTACTGTTTTTTTTTTTCTATATATATTTGCTTTTACTTAGAGAACATATTTATCATCCACTATAACTTGAGCAGGTAAGCCCAGTCTATAATCTCTTAGGACAAAATGTATGTGTGGGTGGGGGGGGCGGGGGGTCTTAGGGAGCTGGGTGGGGGAAGCAAGTTCTAGAGGACTGACTACATATATGTAATATTCAGACAACCTAGGGGAGATGTATAGGTGCATATTGGTGGCATAAACGACATGCTCCTCGTGTGTCTGGGCTGCCCCATTTTGAAGTAGAAGGGTATGGCACTGACCTGCTCCATTGCAGGAGGTGGGAGAGAACTTGACAGAGTGGATTAGGGATGAACTCCTTCCCCTAATGTCTCAGACATGTGCCAGATTCAATGCTTACCATGCACACAGAAATGAGAAGACACTGATTCATGTGCTTAGCAAATATTCCTTAAGTACCTCCTAAGTATTAGGCAGTCTGCTGGATGCTAGGGACGTAAAGATTAATATAATACATTCCCTAACTAGAAATATCAATGTTGTGGACAGTCCTTTTACTAAGAAAAATAGGACTCATGAAAATATATTTGCTCTTTGTTTTGTTTTTTAACTGTCATTGGACTCTTTTGAACATGTGGTAGGTGAGTGAGTAAAATCAGTGAGAGCAGGGACTGAGTAATTCTTGCTCCCTTCTGTGCCTAGTTAAACACAATCCAACACAGAGTATTGAGTCACTCAATATTTGTGGAACCAATTGACAGATTGATTCAGGGTTTTCTCTGACTGTTCAGCTTTCATTGATCCACACTTCTCTGAACTAGTACAATCCACTTACAGGGAGCTGGCATTACCTTACATGTGCTATCCTCCTTTCATTGATTAGCATCACCCACTGGATTGTAAACTTTTTAAGTGCAGGAGCTTGGATGTGCTCTTTTGAACTCCCCGAAGCACATGGCACAGCTCGAGAAGGCACTCTGTGGAGTGCCAGAAGTGGGAAAAGGCTGGAAGCCAGGACATTGACCTGCCCAGGTCTGTTGTAACAGGCTAACCACTGCAACAACTGCAGATGCGCAATCAGGCTGGGAGAGGTCTTCTCCTGGCATCTGAACATCTGGGTGGGGTGACATGTATTGGAAATTCAGAATCATAGGGTCAGAGTGCTGTGGTTTAAACCAACTCATTTTCAACCTGGGTAAAGTCAATGGCCCAGGACAACTTACAAACATGATTATTTGCTTACCGAGCGGGACTAGATTTCCATCCTTGCTTACTTGATCATGACAGAGTATCTGAGAACTCAAACCTGCAATCTGTTGTCCCACACTGAGCTCTTCCATTCAAAAATTTAGTATCAGGTTCACCAATCGCTAGGGATGAGCAGTACTCTGGCTCTTGAAAGGTTATAAAATTAACAGGCGGCAAGACTGCTTTAAAAGCAAAGGAATTTTTAAAACCCGATGTTTAAGAAACAGCTTTTCTTGTGTGTGTGTGCATGTGTACGTACACTTTGGGGAGGGGGATTTATTATTATTTTTGAATCAGATTCTCTATGAAACAAAGCCATTTAGAAGAGTATCAAGTGAAAAATATACTAGATAAGAAATAAAGCAAACCTTTTCATCAACATTTTGGAATATCATTAGAAAGCAGTAAGAAAAGCAAATGGTTTCAGCTCATTCTATGTATTTCCATTTCTTTGTGTGCTACAATTTATTGCTGAGTGCTACACAATCTGTTTTTCCTAATGAAATAACCTCAGATGGTTATGAAAAACAGCTGAGAAAGCTATATGTTTTATACTGAATAATTGTACAAATCCAAGGAAATCTTAGAAAACAACTTTGCAAATTTTTTAAGGTACATACCATGTAACTTAAGGTTTCATAAAAGAGTAACGTAAGTGATAAAAATTTTATATAAAATTTTTTTGTAAGCTGTTTTGTTTTCCATTATGGTAGGAATTTAATTTTTTTTTTTAGGTAGATTGACATTTGCTATTTTCTCTGTTGTTTAAAGTTACATCAAAGCCTTGTTTACTTTATTTTTAAATTTTATATTTATTCACATAGGCTTAAGAGGTTTAAAAATGGTTATAGGCTATTGACAAAGATGAACACAAAGATGATTTAATAAGGAAAATAGAATTAAGACAAAATGGTTGCAATAATGTTTACAGGAATCATTATTTTAAAAATTAAAAATTTCTGAATGTCACGTTTTATATACTTCTTGGATTATTGTGAGGACATTGCATCTGTTTTCTCCCAAGTACTCCATTTGAGATGTTTGTATTTCTGATGAAAAACATTCTTTAGGACTGACTCACCACATGAAGGGCAAAAGCTTAACTGAAGAGTATTCAGTAACACATGGTGCTTGCTGCAGTTAATATCAAGCAAAGACTAAGATTTGGTGCATGTAGCAGTTTGATATTGTTTATAAATTCCAGAAATAGATAATGGATTATGTTTGTAAACTGGTCTGTTCCTCTGGGCATGATTATATTATGATTAGGGCTTTGATCGGGCCATGTCAGTAGGATGTTGAGTCCCCGCCCCATTGGTGGGCAGGGACTCATAAAAAAAATGACCGGGCAGAGCAGAAAGTTGGCATTTTAATGCTGGAGCCCCAGAGGTAGACACACAGAGAAGCAGATATGTGAGGAAGGAGTGAAGGCCCCATTAGACATGGCAGAGGCCCTGGGAAGAGAGACAAGCCATTTGTCTGATAGCCTACAGCTGGTCTTGTGGAGCGAGCAGAGCAGCCGAGCCCAGAGAGAAATGAGACTTATCCCAGTCTCCTGTTGAGATTGGAAGAAGCTGGAACCACAGAGCCTTAAGAGGAAGAGGGGGCCTGAACCTTCACAGATGTTGGCAGCCATCTTGCCCCAACACGTGGCAACAGACTTTGGTGAAGGAAGTAATTTATGCTTCATGGCCTTGTGACTATAAGCTTCTACCCCAAATAAATACTGTTTATAAATGCCAACGGATTTCTGGTATTTTGTGTCAGCATCATGTTGGCTGACCAATACAGTGCATTTCTGAAAAGTAACTTTCTGCAGACATAGAAATGTTTTGCATCCCCTTTAGAAATAAAATTAAAAAGAATGAAGAATGAGAAAAAGTAAAACCAAAGAAAACAAATAAACAGTATCTTGAATTTCTGCAAAGCACTTGGACTGTACCCTCCAATAATACACCTTTTACATATCTATCAACAGAATGTGGAAATTGCTGGAAATTTTGTCTACTTTTCCATGAGAAAGTATTCAGTAACACCCACCTCAATGAAGAAAGAGTCAAAAAATAAAATTCGGAGTTCCCTAAATTATCAGTGCTCTTACTTGCTATTTCTACTCTTTGCTGTTAATTACATAAATCTTGAAAAATTGAAGTTTGTGCTGAGAAAATATCAAGGAAAATTTCTAGATTTTATGACACGGTCAATTTTCTAGATTATACAACAGTTTTCACTGCATAATAATTGAATGCTTAAACTATTCAAAGAGATTGCAGACATGTGTCACAAATCATAATCCAAGTCAGCCTCTTTCAATATATTTTTAGTTATTGTTTTTAGGAGCTGTGAAAATAAATACATTATATTGCAAAGAAAAACAATGAATGAGAATCTAAATTCAGCTAATGCATTTCAAATCAATTTAAAAATAATCATGAATTTAGTTTTTTTTTTTTCTTTCCCTAAATAGAAACTGTACATGTCAAGCCTTAACTCCCTATTTTCTACCCTCACCCTACCCCATGGTCACCTATATTCTAGATTCTAACTTTATGGGTTTGCTTGTTCTAATTATTTCATATCAGTGAGATCATACACTATTTGTCCTTTTGTGTCAAGCTTGTTTCACTTAACATGCTGTCTTCAAATTTCATCCATGTTGTAGCATGTATCAAAACTTCATTCTTTTTCATGGCTGATTGACATTCCATTACATGTATATAACACATCTTGTTTATCCATTCATCAGTTGATGGACACTTGGGATGCTTCTGTCTTTTGGCAATTGTGAAAAATGTCATGAAGAACTTCAATGTGCAAATATCTATGTGAGTCCCTGCTTTCAGTTCTTTGAGCATATAACTAGAAGTGGGATTGCCAGGTCATATGGTAATTCTATACTTAACTTTCTGAGGAACTGCCAAACTGTCTTCCACAGCTGCCCCATTTTACATTCCCACCAGCAATGAACGAGTGTTCCTATTTCTCCACATCCTCTCCAACACTTGCAATTTAAACATTTTAAAAATTCATTATGTATAAAAAGAAAGAATCAAAATGCATTTTAAATGAATGAAAATGAGTGTTAAATGTGAAGAAGTCAGGAAACTGAAGGAGAAGGTCTATTCCCATGGGTAAAACTTACATGCCAAAGACTACCATCCTATTCATAAATTGGTATTAAATTCAAAAGCAAAAAAGGAAGGAAGGAAGGAAGGAAGGAAGGAAGGAAGGAAGGAAGGAAGGAAGGAAGGAAAAAGAAGAGAAAGGGAGGGAGGGAGGGAGGGAGGAGAGAAAGAAAAGCTATGTAATGTATAATAGTGGTAATTTTAAATTCTTATTTTAGTGTTAGAAACCATGCCAGTGCATCCTGATTTAAAAGCCAACTAAATATAGCCATAGCTAATAGGGATCTACAATTACTTTGGGGATTTTATAACTGTTTTGGCTAAAACATATTAACTTCTTAAAATATTTAACTTTAAAAAATATTCACTTTAGAAAATTCTATTCACTTTAAAACAATTTCTCAGGGTTACAGAATCATCATCTAAAAATTAAACAATTTCAAGCACAAGATCCCTTTGGCCTTGTTAAGTATAATATTAGCTAATGTTTATTGAGAACTTATTATGCACCAGATACTTTCTAAGCATGTTATATATAGTAAAAAAAGCATTAACGTTTGTTTATGAAGCTTAAGCAGCCAGAAAAAAAATCTGTTTCTATTTCATGGGTTTATGCATATTTTACTCACTTATAATTTTATTTACCTAGACAGAAACATAAAGTCAAAATAATCACCTTTCCTATATCCCTTATCCTCTAGTATCTATATTCCTGGATACCAACTTGCCTTTCAACAATTTTCTATTTTCTATTGTGACTTGTGTCTTTTCCACTCCTTTTTCTCTGTCACCAATATCCTCCCACCTCATGCTGTGTCATGATGGCTAGATCAGTCTTGGTCCAATTTCCTGAGGGTGTACTCAGGGCTGGCCAAATCTGCTGTGCTGCGGTAGGAAGCTGAGCAGCAGGGGGTAGCGTACTTCCTCTTCCCAAGCCAAACCAGAGACCAATGTAGTCTTAAAAAAAAAGTCCTCTAAAATGTGTTCTAAACGTCACCTGCGGCCTTACTAGTTGAGAAAAGTTGCATTGTAGGCATCTGTTTTTTATGTCAATTCAGTGTAATTCATTATAATATAAAATTAAATTGTATCTTTCTAGGATGTTACAAGTAACTAGTATTATTTACCCCTGTTTTTAACAGAGATAAACACACTTTGATTTTTTCATTTCTCAAGTGAATATAGAAAATACAGCGATGAATAAGATTTCTCTGTTAACAGTGACACTTTATTTCATTTGACTAATGCAAACGTGGGCACCGCTCATACATCATTCAATGAGGTGCGAAAAGCTCTTTCTCAAGCTTTTCCTCTATAAAATGTCTTTGGTAGATTAATTTCTTTTCTAGATAAACAAACTACATAAACTTTCAATTTAGGTTCAGTAAATCTTTATAAAAATAGTGAAAAACACACCAATTTTTAATAGATTTACACTTCATTTTAATAACTCTCACCTGAGTTTGTTACACATTTTTTAAAAGTCATTTTCAGAGAAATACTCCTTTAACAATCAAGCTTAAAAAGGAATTTTCTTTTCACTAAACTAACCACCAACGTTGTTTGTCAAACTTTCTCAAAGTGGCAAAAATAATATTTAGTAGTGATCTTTAAGGATTCTAAAGACAGATATTTAAGAACTTTAGGATGAAAAGAAATCCTTTTATTTTCTGCCTCATCTCATTGTTCCTTATTACTCTATAAAGTGTTTAATCAAATTATTGGCTCTTCTGTGAGTTTTTATAATAGTTTTTGCAATGGAGACATAAGTCAATTTTCTCAGTGATATCTACAGTCATCAATACATAATTATGTTATTAAAATCTGACTGTGAATAAGGTAAAACTATACACATGAGACTATCTTCTTATGTAGTTACTGAAAGTCATCACATTCTAACACATTGAAACTAAAATAGCTTTCACTTGGTTTGTTGAAACCTAAGCAAAGCAATATTAATTTGAAAAAAATAAACTGCAGGGTATTTTGTTAAACTGCATGTGGTCTAGTCTGTTAAGCATGAAATCTTGAACATTTGGCAAGGTACTCAAGAAATTGCTTCCTGAAAAATCACATAGGCATTCATTATTCTATTAGAGGATGTGTGGAGAAGTGCAGAGATTCCAAGTGATTGGAAAATAGCAACGTGGAAACGCCTTTGTAAACTGTAGTCCATGGTTAGTAACAATGCTTCAACATGGGTTCCTCAATTGTAACAAATGTACCACACAAATGAAAGATGCTGTCAATGTGGGCAAAGTGTGGGAGGGGGAGGGACGGGGGCATATGGAAATCCCCTATATTTTTTATGTAACATTTATGTAATCTAAAGCATCTTTAAAAATTGAAAAAAGTATATTAAAATAGTCTTTTTTTTTTTGAAAAATAATTGGGGATCATAAACCTACTAACAGGTTCTATCCTTTCAGGGATGAATCATTAAAGAAATCTCTTAATTTCCAGGCATTTGGATGAAATAATACCATAAAATAGAAGGCTGAACACCTGACCAAAACATCCCAGAGAAATGCTAGTCTTGAACAGACCTTTTAAATAAAATACGACTTTTCAAATCCACTGCTTAAAGATATTTACAGATGGATATTTGAGAATTATAATAAACTTCTGGGACATATAAGGAATTGAGGTTTCCTTCAGTTTTTGCTCTAAATATGCAGGCACAGTTTCATTTGTGTTCAGAAAAAAATGGGGTCTTTTATATCTAGCCTTGTGCACACTTAAACTGATTCCTAAACAGTGAAAGGAACCACAGGCTTAAAAATATAATTCACTGTGATTTAACCTGTGCTTTGTGGCTGTGATCTCCAAATGCCTAGTGTACAGTAGGCCTTTTACAACCAATCATAACAAGATTTTTCTCCAATCTTACAGCCATTTCCATGTGAAGCTTTTCATCTGGGTGTAGCCCTCTTACTTAGCTTTATTTATCCTGAGAGGTTGTAACTATAATCTAAAATAAAATGCTATTTTTCTGTAGCCTACTGAGAAAGCATGAATAGTAAGGCAAGATAATTTTCTCTTTACAAGAGTGATTTCACTGGTTTGAAGTAGTTTACCAGAAATCTCTATTGTTAGAACACTAGAAAACTCATTTTCCAAATAGGAATGCCTTTTATATTATTTCATTATCATTTAGAAGCTCTATATCAAGTAAACACTAGGCATCATAATAATAGTAATAATAGTAAACATATATAGGGTTTTATTCAAATTTCTCCAATCGTCCCCCAAATATCCTTTATAGTGGTTTTTACCTGGTCCAGAATCCCCTTGAGAACCCGAGTTCTCACTCTATAGGGTCAGCATGTCTCTTAGTCTTCTTTAATCTGGAAAAGTTCCTCAGCCTACTTTGTTTTTCATGACACGAATATTTTTTAACATCCAGATCAACTGTTTTGAATAATCTTCTTCAATTTAGATATAATAAACCTGTTGACCTTTTATTCACAAACAGTGGTTGTGGGCACAGATTCTGAAGTTCTATTGCCTGGCACATATCAAAAGCAAAATATCTTCCTGTTTTAAAAAAATAATGACACTTGATTTTGATTTTTTTATTGTGATTACTTAGGTGAATATTCTTGCTCCTTAATAAATAACAGTAAGATATGAAATATTTCAGGTTAAAGGGGCATGATGTCTTCAGATTACACACACACATATACACATGCAAGGTGAGAGAATAAAAGTAAAGGTGGCAAAATATTAACAATTGTTGAATCTGAGTACAGTTTCATAGTACTATTTTTCTAATATCTTTTTTTTATTTTTAAAGAAGCTTTAGATTACATAAATGTACATAAAAAATATAAGGGATTCCTACATGCCCCACCCCCCACACACACCCACTTTCCCACAGTAACAACATCCTTCATTAGTTTGGTACAGTCGTTACAACTGATGAGCACATATTGAAAAATTGCTACTAAGCATGGACTACAGTCCACACCATAGTTCACACTCTGTCCCACACAGTTCTGAAAGTTATGACAAAATATGCAAAGGCCCGTATCCATCACTGCAATGTCACGCAGGACAAATCCAGTTTTCTGAAAGTGCCCCCATATTGCACCTATTCTTCCCTCTTCCATCCCTCAGAACCTCTGGTGGCCACTGTCTTTATATCAGTAAGAGTTCTTCCATTGCTAGAATAATAAGTCTATAGTGGAATAATAATAAGTCTACATAGTACTATTTTTGTAACTTTTTCTATAAACAAATGTTTACAGTAGTTATTTTAAAGCCCTGGATATGGAGGGAGTGATAAAACAATTTACCTAGATATTTTATACGTTATAACACATATTTTACACTGCAAATGAACAGGCTGAAGTTGTGTCATGGGTTAGGAGCTGGCTGACAAACCATGAACAAAAAGAGAGAGGTTGAAGATATATTGTCCCTAAGAAAGCGTAGGCAAAACCTCCCCCAAGGTTTTATTTCAGGCAAGATCAAATATCATCCACTCATCCAAACCCCTGAAGTAGAGAATTTCAATCATGTTTACCTGTTTTGAATACTTGATATCATTTCATTTTGCCCAGCAGTCAGGTATTAAGAAATAACATTCTTTATTTGTACTTAATCACAGACATATGATATATATTTAATGATGTAGTTTTATGCCTGAAAGTCACTGGAGATGGAGGTTGCTTTATGAAACGGCTTTTTACTGTTATTTTCACTTTGAATGCTGTTCCTAATCACTGAGTATTGCACTGACAGTCTGGCAAAAGTATAGGCTTGAGAGAAGGATGGTGTTCAAGCCCTGGGCTCTTCCACCAACCAGCTGTGTGACCATGAAAACTGACTTAACTCTTTGAGTTCCAGTGACCACATCTGAGAATTGGAATAATGAGAATCTACCTGGCTGTGCAATTATGAAAATCAAAATGGAAAACTCCATAAAACACTTGGCACATGTTAAAAGCAAACTATATTTCAGTTTTAAAATTTTTACTGAGGCATATTTTTGAGTGCAGAAGGAAGAGGATGAGTTTTGACAGACAGAGTGTGCGGTGGACAAAAGAGCTACTACTTCCTGATTTTGCCTAGAGCTAGCCCGTTGTCTAATAGCCATAAAAATTTTAAATTAAATATTCTGCAGCTTAGGTGTGATGTAAGACTATTTTTTTAAGAGACCGGGAATAAGATAGTAAGTTATCCTCATGACAAGATGAGGAATGTGGAGTGCAAATTATCACAAGAAAATAGTAGATTTAAATGAATAAAACACCAAAATACTTTCCTTTGGGCATCTGTAGGCATAATTGTCCTGGCTTCAAACTAAAGCATCTCTGGACACAGTTAAATCTTTTGGCAGTCTGAATAGTATTAGGGGTTTTTCCCCTCAATTGTTCTATTCTTTATCTCTTTCTTTTTCAAGTTGCATGCATACATAGAACTTACAGATGATACTTCTCATTCAAATAGAAATGTATATTCAGTACTTGTGTCTAATACTACTGACTGCACACAGTGTGCCCAGGTTCAGGAGATGACTCTTGCTATAGATATTTTGGGCTGGATTCTTCTTTATCATAAGAGTCTATCCTGTGTGTTACAGGATGTTTAGCAGCATCTCTATCCCTTACTCACTGGAGGTCAGTAGCACCCCCTCCTCCAGTTGTGGCAACCAAAAATGACTCCAGACATTGCCATATGTCCCCAGGGTGGTGGGCAATAGGAGGACCAAATGCTCTTCAGGGGTGATCCACCATTGAGAGGATTTATTCCAGGGGGTGCTTTGTGATCAGTGCTGTCCAACGAGATACAAGGAGACATCTGCTGGAACTTCTGCATAGCTCCAGAAACCAGAGACAGGAAAATAAATTCTTTCTTCTTTCTTCACCCTTTACTTCCTACTTTGGACATTGCCATGTGAGACCTTGAGGCTTGGGGCAACAACAATCATCTTGAAGCTCTGAAGGAAAGACTAAGATAATGTAGGAAATACTAACTTTAATTGCTGGATTAATGAATTGCTGTTCTAACTCTAGACTACCAATCAAGATATTCATTGATCCATTTTGCAAACACTTCAGGTCCCTGCCTTCTGAGAATAGGATAGCATTGCCTTTCCTTGTCCCCAGGCCATTGGAAGTTACGTGTGCTCATGTTACTTGCTTTGTCCAATCAGTGAAATGTGTGCTACTTTGACTGGAAGACTTTGAGAGCCTTTCCAAGCTCTTTGTTGAGATACAGTCTACATGTGCTTGGACCACACATCATTATGATGAACATCTCTGCCAACCTGCATTGGGGATGTTGTACATGCAAAAAATACACCTTTGTGTTTTAAAAAGCCACTGTAATCTGGGCAGCATTACTAAACTCAAGCAAACTGATAAATCTACCTCTCAAATTACTTATCAAATACATAAATATCTTCATTTTAAGCCACTTTCATTTGAGTATTTTTAAAATTAGGATTCTGAAAGAATCTTAAACAAGGTCATATATTTGCCGGGTTTAAAAAAAAAATTTTTTTTTAAAGTTATAGATACCAAAAGTGATACCAAAAGATGAGTGTCAATCATTATAATTTAAAGTCAATAATGAAGACTTTAAAGCAATATAGAATTCTATTTTATATTTCTATTTATCTGTGCTCTTTTTCAACCTAACAGTTATGTAAACACTTTTCCATGCTGTATATATGTATTCCTAAGCACACACACAAAAGCACACATTTTTCCCCACTAAAAAGGTGGGAACCATGTGGAACTATTTAGAACGAGTCTGTTTCCTTCTGGTACATAGATGCTTAACAGAATCTACCAGGATTCAGATTTGTTATTCCCAGTCAGAGTCCTCATATGCCTATTTAAAATAGTACTTGAGCATAAGTCATTTGCTTGAAAACACGAATCACAGTTTTTGTAAATGTGTAAAAACAGACAATAGAGTGGTTAAATTTAAACTAGAAATAACTACTCATTTATTCCTTTATCCAATCATTCAAGAAATTTGTTGAATACCTCCTATGTAATAGGCATTGGGCTAGGGTATATTTCTACAAATACTCTCCAGTTAGTCCAGCTTTAAATTTCCTCCTCCCAGAGGAATTTAACATAATCTCTTAAAATAAGTTTTAATTCAGCGTCTCAGCTCTGCTACCTTAAGATAGTGTTTACTGAAGGCAGTGGCAGCAATAAACTCAAACAGCACCACCGCAGGCTTTGGAGTTAGGCATACTTGAGTTTAAATCATGGCTCTGGTCCTTATAAGCTTGTAAGCCAGTCACTTAACCTTGCTGAGCTGCAAGAGCATCCTCTCTAGGGGACTGTGACAATTAAATGACAAGATTTTCATAACTTCCCGGCCCCAAAGCCTAGCACAAAATGGGCTTTAATCAAGGTTCCTGTCCCCTACATCTGTGGCTCCTGAAAAGTTTTTTTTTTTTCAATCTCTGTAGAATTTCTGATCCTTTTCTGAAAGAAAGGAAATACACATTAAAGCTTCATGATCTATTCCAAATTTACAAGTTTATACTTTAAACTGGAAAATAATTTTGGTAAAGATTGCTTTACATCTATAAAATGCTGAGGTAGGCTACAAATTGAGTTAATGAAGTCTTCTATTTATCATTTCAGTTTTTGTACCATCAAGTATCTAGTTTCCTCTCTCAAACATTAATATGAATGCAGTACCTAGGAAATTATACAGAAATAATAATTCTCCATTACTGGCATCTGGAGAATGTCAGAAGAAATGAGACTGACATTTCCTCAGTGAAATAATGTGCAGGATAGAAAAGATATTTTTCAGGGTAATATTAACCATATTACACTGTTGTTGTAAGAATTAAATGAGATTATACATACAATGTAGTACAGTCCTGGGCACAGAATAGAAAATAAATGTAACTTCTTACGATTATTTTTGCCATTAAACATTCTAAGTTGGAGTCAGAGAAACGCATGCTTCAAAAAAAAGAATTATAAAATGGAAATATAATGACCAAAATCAGCGCATCCAGTAACACATGTAACAAGTCTAGTAATAGATTCCTATTAATTTTTAAAATAGAGGCCAACACCCCCTATCCCTATATTTTTATCCGTTATCATCTAGATTGAAGAGAGAATCTGTAAGACATAGTCTGTTTAATGAAAGCAATGGAATAGCTTCAGCAACTGCAAAGAGAAGAAAGCTACAAACAGATCTACTGATAATAATTCATCATATTGTAACTAAATTACGTATATGAGCCTTGTTTGCACTGCACTATAAGAAAGCCAAAGAGGACAAGATTTCAAGCCTTAAATATCACCGGGTTTAACATATATAAACCTAATATTCCACTTTTGCTGCCATGTAAAACAAGTAGGCATAATTGCAGATAGTGGCATAATAAAAGGAGGGTGCATATATACATATCTACAGAGGTGGGTTTACTGACAACACAAAACATAGATATTTTAAATGCAAATTCTATAAAATAAGCTGACACGATCACCATCTCAATTCTTTCCTGAAATAAGTAATGATGCTTGTGTGTTTTTCTCTAAACCAACATGCAGTTGATGCTTTCTAAATATATTGAAACTAATTAAGATTGGAGACATTTTGTTTTCAGTGTATCATTTGGCATTATTCCTTCTCTGTTTTAATGTGCATACCTGAACACATCAAAAATGAAGGTTGTAATTTAACATAGTCTAGAGAGGATGTTCTATTTGATGATTTTGCCACTTATTTTCCACAAAACAGGAAAACCCAAAGGCAGACCAGCGTGTCTTCATCTCAAATTGATAAGGCACTAAGTCCTGTAACTGAAATTGAGAAAAATGAATGATTAAATATGTTTAACTTACTGGTCAAATTCACACATTGTTATTTACTATTTCTGCTCCCATTTTATTAAGGCATTAGAGAGGGTAAGATGTTGATCTCTGCTTCACGGAAAATTTTTAAATACTGGTGCTTTATACGGGGATTTTATTTATACTCAGACTTTAGAAGATAGGGCATGGGAAATGGCACCACTCAACTCCTCAATGATTTCTGTAATCCTCCTATGCACAACACATTTATATTGGAGCATGCTTTTCTCCATTTAAAACTTTTCAATGACTTCCCATTGAACTGAGTAGAAAACTTTGCCATGACCCAGGGCAATGCTCTTCAAGCATTTTTGCTTACTTATCTCTCAAAGAATTCTGAAAAACTAGGCTCTAGCCACACGTATTTGTTAGTATTTACATTTTTCAATGAAAGTTAAAATGGTCTCGAAACATGTAATTTCTGAATATATGTTTTCATCAACTTATTAGAGATGCAGACATCTCTTTCAGTTTTTGGAACATATCTACAATATCACTAATTTGCAAAATTAGTCCTCATTACCAAACCAATCAGCCAAAACATAATTACTTTGTGTTTTAAAAAGTTATGATTTTATTTTTAAAAAATGTTAATATGCCTCCCCAACTAAGCAATTACTGCTGAATTCTAACTCTAACATAAATAAATGAATATGGAATAATGGATGGATGGATTGAGAGAAAATTGATTAATGGAAAGAGAGATGGCAAGAAGCCTTGTCGTGAATGTTTTACTGGGTCAGAGGAAACAAATCTGCCTTCTGTATTTCTTGCTTTGCTCTTCCAGGGTTCATCCTTAGGGTACTGCACTGACTTATGCCCAGGGGCACTGCACCAAGGTAAGATTCAAGATGGCTGGCAGTTGTATTTTCTTTCATTAAATGGGAGAAGGGCAATTATTAAATGGTAGGAAAGGAGAACCAGAAGAGCACAGGTGTATTCTCAGTGTGATCGATTTTAGGAAACAGTAAATATAGAAGGGGAGGATCTGGAAGGGATTCCTTACATCTTTTGGGGCAGATGCACACCCTGGAAAGTCTTCACAGACCTCCAGAGGCACATAAACCCATGAAAAGACTGCTGGTCAGAGAGTCTAGCATGAGCTGTTCCCTGCCAAGCTCATGCCTCTCCCAGCCACAGTAGCTTTCTTTCAGTTGTTTAAATGCATTAAGAGATTTTCTTTGCTCCAGGGTCTGTGCTTATGCCTCTCCCTTACTTAGAATGCTCTTCTCTTTGTCCTTCACATCTGGCTCATTATCTCCCATAAGGTGTCAGCTCAAGTGACACCTCCTTGGCCATGTTACATTGAGTAGGTTTGTTTGCCTCCCCCATGCAATTGTTTATCCAATCTCTATGAATTCCATTTGTTCCTTTTATAACATTTAACATTATTTGTATTTATGCTTTATGTTTACTTCTATTTGGTTTCTCCCTCCAGCATCCTTGTGGGAAGGAATTGTGTCCTCATTTCCACCCACGGCCTGGCTCAGAGTCTGGACACTGTAGACTAAACAGATCAATGAATAGCCCTCAAAGCACAAGAAAATGAAAAATTAGCAGGAATTACTCTTCATCCATTGAGAATGTAAAGCTATCCTGGTTCTCCATATTTTCTTTGCATGAGACAATCAAATTCTCATTATATACTGGGTTTGAAATAACATAGTCCAGAATTTTTTAGGCCAATTTAAATATATAACAAAAATCGATAAGATTATACAAAATCAATCTTTGACTGTTACAGAGAATTTACCATGCAAAAATATTCAAATATTATCTATTCACAATACTAAGAATGATGCAGGATTGAGATGCTATTTGACTACCAGACAACAAAAATACAAATGCAAAAGCAGAAAGGATTGAAATGATGAAATAAGAGAAAATAAACAAAAATATAAAAATCCTTCACAAGATTTTAATATAATATATATATATATATTAAAATAGTCATAAACTAAAAATATTAAAAATAATTTAGTGTTTATAATATTTTAAGTAGAAATCTGAATAGTACAAATCATAAGTAAAATAATTATCAGAAATTGAACATCAAGGAAAAAGGAAGAAAACATCAGCCAAGAATAATGAATTTGCTGGTTTGGCTCTATAAAGAAATTCTCACCAATATTATGGAAGAAATGGTGGAGTACCTAGAGTTATGAAGTTATTGAAATTAGAAATGAATAATGTGAATAACATTATATGAACTTTCATTTACTTCCAGTTATAGCAACTTTATGATATAGGGATTTTTATAATGTGTTGTAAATATGGAAAGCATAGCAATGCATTTAATGATTTGAACTCAGGTCTTTTATCTTCCATTTCATATTTCTCATGTTGATCCAAATGAAAGTTTCATTATAATTAGTACATAAAAATATGTTGCCTTATTCTGTTGCAATAGTTTTATGGGTTGATTGGTGTTTTCCCCAACTTTTTCTAGTTGAGTTAAGTCAACATCCCTCTCTGAGAATCTATAGCAGCCTATTCCTTCCATAGAACAGAGGCATAATATGCATTTCATAATGTGCATGAGTGATGTGGAGAGTGAAATAGGAAAATGATTTGCAACACAAAAGCTTCTCGATTGATGAAATAAGCAGCATCCATTCCTTGGCCCCTATCTATTATCCTAATGCACCATGTGAGTAGAACCTTCAAATATCCAGGATTAAGTCTTCATATTCAAAGTTGTTCTATTTCCAAATGGCTTCACAAGTTTTCCCCTAAATTAGTTTTTGTGGAAAAGAAATATCTTCTAAAATGGAATTCACATTTTTGAGCTGTGGAGAATGTCATTAAGTTATAGAAAACAAAAAGAATGAACTTACAGCACATAATTTAACAAATGGAATCTCTGACATGAATTTAATTCCTATTTCAAATGAACCATATCTTTCTTGATGTTCATTCCCCTTTTTAGGTGTGATTTTATTGAGGATAGCGAGAGTTTTTCCATAAATTTGTTGCTACAAGGTTGATTTAATGGAGACAAGTCAATATTATATATTTTGACTTTTTTCTGAGAGCCAGAAATTCAGAAATTTTAACATTATAAATGAATAGCTTTCTTAGAATTTATAGAATCTATACTATGTAGTTTATGACTTTTTTATAAACATAGTTTATTATAGGATAAAAACTGCCAAAATATTTCAGAGGCCATGGCTTATCACTAATTAGCCTTGTGAATCTGAGGGTATAGTTTATTCTCTCTCATCTCAAGTTTTTGAATCTCAGAAATGGAGATAATAAGGTCACAGTGCCTACTGCTTAGAGTTGCTAAGAAGATAAGAGATACAAATTTCTTCATGAACCACAAATATTTATGTGTAAAATAGTATTTAATAATGGTAACAAAAATAGCAACAAAATAAATAAATAAATAAATATGAAGAAGCACATTATTAAAATGGCATTTTAAGGGAAACCTAGAAATAATTGTTTAGAAATGGAAAATATCTGCTAAACATATTAAATTACACAGTTTATCTTTGTGATTTCATTGTCCCATCGAAATTTGTCTCAGCCCAGTTGCATGCATGGACAGTTTAAGAGAAAAGTAAGGGATTATAAAGCACTCTAGGGTTGTTTGCTACCACCCACTTATCCACCCCAGGTCTGACAGGGTAAGAAGTACCCAGACCTGTGCAGGAAGTACTCAGTCACTGGCAACAGAGAATTGGCAGAGGGAGAGTCAAAGAAATAGATTATTTGGCTGCATTTTGTTCTTGTTCTCCAATCCTCTGATAGTGCTTTCCATTGGTCAAAAGCAACATGAAGCCAGAAGTCAAGAGAGTCTTTTGGAACAAACCCAGAAGGTCAAAGCAAGTTAGAGAATGGAGAGTGAATCAGGAAAGGCAAACGGAGATGATCCATTGTAGCCACCGAAGGAAAGTGGCCTTAGCTGTCTGGGAAGATTGGTATGTATGCACACTGAGGATATATTCCAGGCTCCTAACAAGGAATATATAGGAATCTGTAAAGTAGGAGTCAGTCTTAGGGTGTTTCATAGATTCATTCTTAGGCAACATGTTCAGGATGAGTTATACTTTACTGGACTTGGGAAAATGAATTCCTCACTGAATAAGGCAGCACTCTCTGAATGACTCAGGAAAACCAAGAGTTTGCCAGAACACAGTGTCTGCTGTGTACTTAACTACACTGAATAGACTTCACTAAAAACAAAAATCTCATTTGACTTGTTCTTATGGTTTCTCCTTTAATGGCTGTGGCAGTTTGGTATTGCTTATGAATTCCAAAAATAGATATTGGATTGTGTTTGTAAACTGGTCTGTTCCTCTGGGAGTATTAGATTGTATTAGATTCAGATATTTCACTTGTACTTTATTAAATCAAGATTAAGGCTTTTATTTGACCACATCATTAGCACGACTCAGTTTGAGTCCCCCCTCCCCCCACCTCTTTTGTGGGCTACATAGACGGATGCTCAGTCAAAGTCAGGGAAGTGAATACATGGAGAAGGAGAACACAGAGTTTAGCTTTGGATGCTGGAGCCCTGGGGAGAGAGCCGAGCCATTTGCCTGATAGTTTGCTCCTGAAAACAGCCCTGAACAGCTGAGAAAGCCCAGAAACAAACAAGCCCGCAGGAGAGAGACAAGCCTTATGTTAGCCTGCAGCTGAGACTGGAAGAAGCTAGGACCATGGAGCCTTAGGAGAAAGAGGAAGGCTGAACCCTCGCAGAGACTGGCAGCTCCAACATGTGGCAACAGACTTTGGTGAGGGAAGTAACTTACTCTTTATGGCCTTGTGACTATAAGCTTCTTTACCCCAAATAAATAAAAGCCAACAGATTTCTGGTATTTTGCAGTAGCACCCCTTTGGCTGACTAATACAATGGCTTTTGTACTCTTACAACACACAAGGCTGGGGATACCTACAGAGTGTTTTGAAAAGGTTCAATATGTTAAAAATAGCCACCCCTCGGCAGGTCCAACGTGCTTTAGGATAGGACCAGTTTTGACAATAGATATTAAATAGGGAGGGCCTCTCTTGACCTCAGTTTCCCTCATTTGTAAAAATAAAGGTGTGAATCCTTCCTGTATCTAATAATCACTGACTCCTCTGTGTCCTTTGGCCAGAGATGGGGAAGGAAGAAAAGCATTACAGACAGATGAGAAGGCTCCTTCAGAGGCAGAATAGAATGAGAGTCAACAAAGATTCAGCAAAGAGAAATCTTTTTCTCTGATATTTTTTCCAGGAATTCCCTAGTCCTTTGTTCATAGTCACTCAGGGTATGATCAGAACATTCTATTTCCTTCCTTTATTTCTTCAAAGAGAAGACTTAAATAGATCCAATAGACACAACTTTATCTTTGGGGGAGGTAGCTATTGGTTCAATAACTGGTAATATTGCAATTAAAATTTTGGAAGTAGCTTTATTTTTCTCAGTTACCTAGAAAGAATTACTGTAAAAGAATTTGTGCACACACATGCACACACTTACACAACCAATTCAAAGGTGTTGGTAAAAGATGTAAATTGTCAATGAAGACACCCCCTCTCCAACTTAGGGCTTTCACTCATGGTATTCCCCTACTTGGGAAGCCCTGCTTTTTCTTCATACTCAACTCATACTTCTCTTTCAGATCTAAACACAATTATTTTTAAAACCTTGTCAGATGCTCCTATTCAACAAGTTCATAATATCACAACCTTCTAATACATATTATTTTTCACAGTTTACAATTAAAGTATTTATTTTTGTAATCATTTAATTAAAGTCTGTATGTCCTTCCTATACTGTAAGCTCCATGAAGATAGAAGATTGTCTACTCTATTCACTAATGAATACTCTGTGCCTTGCACATAGTAGGCGTTCAAAAACGTTGGAGGGTTGTTGGTTGAGGGACACGATGTAGTAACTTGCTGCAGTGTCTGCTTTTTGTTTCAGATGGTCTTGATCTCAGAAGAGGTACCATGGATGCTGTGCAAAGGTAGTGTTCTCAAAAGCTATGTCCCCAATTCATGGTAAGACATTATTATGCTAATGTCACCTCCGTTCACACCATCTGAGAATATGTAATTATTTTATTTTATTTATATGTATTTTTCTGAAGCAAGACTCTAGATTTGCGGTCCTGATAACTATCTTAGATTTGTTCAGCCTCAGCACTGTTGACAATCCTGAGCGGGATAGTTTTTTGTTGTGGGGGTTTGTGCTGTGTATTGTCGGATGTTTAACTGCACTCTGCACCCCTCTTGGCCTCTATCCACTAGAAGTCAGTTGCTGCACCCACTCCCAAATTGAAACTAATGAAATTGTCTCTGTACATTGCCAAATGTCCCCTGGGGGACAAAAATCATCCCTGATTGAGAACCACTGCTCTAGGGGAACAACTCGACAGATCCAGACAAATACATAAGCATAATGAAAAAGTGCTGTTAAAATGCTAGGGCAAAGTTTTTCCAGAATATTTCACAATAAAAAGGAATTCCTCTGCATGTTAGCCCTCAGTGCATGATCCACTAAGAGCGTTTCTAATTGAAATTGCTGCCATTCTTAATGGTTTTATTTTATAGTTTCAAAAATGTCATAATCTGTAATCATCCCCTCAGGATTTTTGAGTAATAGCTGAGTCTTTGTAAATCAAATAAATCAAGAAATAATAGGCCAGCATAAGTCAGACTTCTAATAGCTAAAATTTCACTTAGGTCCCCTAGGCTTTTAATTAAGTCTTTTGAATTTGGTGTTGTTTCTTGGCACATAAACTTATCTATGCAAATTTAATGTAAGCTGAATGTCTGAGAAAAATAGGATCAGGTGAGGTTTTAAAGAGATCTAGTTGTAGTAAATTGATAATGTAAATTAAAAAACTACTATTCACAGCACCATTCTAACGTTCTTTCAGGTAACAGATGCTCATTAGCTTAAGATAGACTAAGGATGGTTTTGGAGGTAAATGGAGTTACCTTTTCTTTTGATAGCACGATTAAATAGTCCTGCTGGTTGCTACTATTGTTCTATAAACAAAAGCAGATGAAAGGAAGGATTGACAACTATCTGAATATAGACAATGCAGGCAATTAAATTGGTCAATGAACTCAGAAAATGCATTTTTTCCTGTCTTGAGCTGTATATGAGATCGTTACCCACTTACTTGATTTTGTGTATGACAGTTTCCATGTCCATAAAATGGTTATATTAGGCATAGCTCTACCTTCTACTGTGGAGTAACAATGAAGAGATGGCCTATGAATATGTATATGATGCACATGTTCATATTCACTATCACATTTTATTTTTGTAATATTTTCTATGTAGTTATTTGTTTCTTTGACAAACACCAAAACAGCAAAAATTGTGGAAAAAATAGTATCTGAGGATTGAATAAAAGTGATTTTATTATTATTTTACAAACGCATATGTTTCTGTTCTTCATATCCTTTGGTAATGTAATATAAACATAGTTTTTCATTATGCAGAAATGAATATATTTCTAACAATGCTGCATGAATACTATGCACCTCAGGAAAAGCAGTCCTGGAGAAAAAAAATCCACAAGACAAATTAGAAACAACCTAAATACACTTGTTTTCTTTATCCAATCTCTTTTATCCAATTTTCTACATATCTACATGTTAAAAATTATATTTACTTAAATTACTTTTTAAAAATAAATGAGAACAACTACTTGGTTTAAAAATGGCTAAAGTTCGAGTTCATTACCTCTGCTGCTGCAGTCCTCACTCCTTTTATTTAATTTTAATTTCTGGACCCTGCATCGGTATGTCCCAATCACTTTCTTGAGTCATTTTTTGGAGGATAATAAGTAGAAAGGTTTGTGGAATTTTTTTTCAGAACGAGTCTTAACTATTAATGGCTGATATATAAGACCAGATTTCCCAACATAATATTGTTTTCCAAAATCTACACCAGCCAGAAAGTGATTATTTTTGATAGCCTAAATGAAATTCTGTGCTTCTGATTTACATGGTTCTGTGCCATGTGGGTGTGTTTTATGTGTGTGTGTGTGTGTGTGTAAATGTTTTTTCCAGAAGGATTTTTACTACAATTCTTTATGACTGAGTAAGAATCATGCAGTAGATAAGTTTATGAAATATAATGCTGATTTGGATGGTCACAAATTGATTTACAGTGTGACATTTTCTCTCTTTCATAGGGTCTGAATTTTTTTTTTTTTTAATCCTGTACATTTCTTTTCTGTAAAAATGTGAGTTGCAAGCTTTTCTCAGGCAGCTATAACGGAGAAGTTGTACTTCCACATAAATTCCTATATATTGAATTCATATTAATGTTTGAAAGAGAGAAAACCAGATGACAATTGTAAAATAATTTACATCTCTAAACATATGAAATAGATGGAAGCTATCATTTAACTCAATTTGTAGCTCACTGTGGCATTTTAAAGATGTGAAAGGAATCTTTAGCGTTCATAAAATTATTTTTCAGCTCAAGGTATAGAGGTGTGGGTTTGGAAATGAAATGTATCATGAAATTTTAATGAGTGTTTCTTCTCTCCCAGAAAAAGGCAAGAAATTCCACAAAATTAAAAGTTGATTGATTTTTGAGATGCAAAGAGAAAGATCAAAACCTCACACCAAAACATGCAATGTTTCAGGTTTTATTTGTATATAAATCATGAATCTATTTATTAGAGATTGAATCATGTCCCCCAAAAGGCATGTTCAAGTCCTAATCCCTAGTGCTGTCGATGTGAACCCATTTCTCAATAGGACGCTTGAAGGTGTTATTAGCTAACATGTGCAGAGACTGAAGGAGGGTGGGCCTTGACCAATATGGCTAAAGTCCTTATAAGCAAAGGAAATTGGACATGGAGAGAAGAAGCCATGGGAAGAGTAAGAAACCAGAAGCCAATGCAGCCTGGAGGAGCAAGGAGAAGACATGGCCATGTGCTTTGCCATGTGACGGGAAAGTCAAGGACCAAGGATTGACAGCAGCCAGGCCCAGAACACCACAGACTTCTGGGAGAAAGTATCACCTTGATGATGCCTCGATTTTGGTCTTCCCCTAACCTCAAAATCATGAGCCAATAAATTCCTAGTCTTTAAGCCAACTCATATGGCATTTTTATTTTAGCAGCTGGAAAACTGAAGCGCTTCTCTAATACTCCAAAATATGGAATATAAAGAAACGTGGGCAAATTTGACTTTTGCAACACAACCTGAAAAACAAAATTTCAGGTTGCCTTCCTTCACTCACACACAATCAATGGTCTTGTTAGATAAAATTGGCTATTCTAAAATGATTGGGATTAAAGGAGAGTGTTTGAAAGATTCAGAGGGGAAAGGAAAGATTTAAGTTTTATTATTGACCAGGATATACAAGGTGGATTCTTATTAAAAACAAAACAAACAAAAAGCACAGTTAAATAACAACCAGCTTTGTGAAATGTATTAAATATTTCTTTACAGGAAAGTGAAGAATTTAAGCAGCTAAAAGAAGAGAGCCTTGCCCAGTAGGAGTCAAAGAGAGCCAAAAAACCTGCACTTGTTGCCAAGTTTTCCATCTTACTAGATGTGAAACTTTGGGGTGATGAAACAGATATGGGAAAATGAGAGCAGTGGACTGGGGCTCTTCTAAACTACTTCCAGTGGGATACGGAATAAAAAAACTCCAGCTCAGTGTGTAGTTGAACATGATAAAGTTGGAACAGATATGCTGGAGGAGCAGATAACTGCTTTTGAGGACTGTGTGCAGTCCATGGCTGTGGCTGCTTTCAGATCTAAAATCCATCCTGGATCATTGCACTTAAATAAAAGTTTGAAAAACTGCCCCAAAATACAAAGTATAAAGAAAACAAGAGAGCACAGAAATAGGAAATTATTATCTGATCAATAAGTGTATGTATATTCATTGTAGAGTAACCTCATTAGAAAACTAGTTATTCTCTATAGTTATGGTAAGAAAGAAAGGCTTAAGATCAACTTTTGAGACCAAGATCACTATGTCAGAAATATACTGCACATGTTAATGGTTTACAGATGATCCTGTGGGAGGTCAGTGTACAGTTCTCAATTTCTTTATCTTAGAATTTACCTGAAAGACACATTATTTAATTTAGATATTCCACATAGCTTTATGAAGAAAAAAAATGGCTCAGCTTTCTTTTTATTTTTTTCCCCTCCTAATGGCTATGGTTAATGATTGATAAAGCCTAACATTATAATGGCCTTATTCTCCAGTGTAGACAAATGGGTATCGCCCATTTGTCCATTTATTATGGTGAATTCAGAAAGATTTTCTGTGTACAACCATGTCCCTGCTTCCAAGTGTCTCATCCATGCAGGGTGATGTGGTCTTCTATTCAAGGAAGTATCCTGGTTGGGTTTCTTCATCTCATAGAAGGAAACTGACCCTACCACATGGTGTTTATGAAGTTTCTTCTAACCAGAAATGCACACTTCTTTCATCACAAAACTCCACCACTTGAACATTCTGTTGCTCACATTGCATTAAATCTCAAGTTCAAGATATGATTGTTATGAATAATTATGAGATGATAAGCAGTCTATCCATTCCCCTAGATACTGTAAATTTTAGACTTTGATAAAGCTAAACCTCCTGAGAGTGACATATCAGGATAGTTTTCTTTGATCTTTAGCAGATATTACTATTATTTGCCTTGATATAAAATTGTATTGCACAACTTTGTAAGAAATAAACATTTTGAAACATGCTATTGATTTCATCGAAGGGAAGTTATCTACAGCATCACATTATTTTCCTTTATCAAGACTCACAGGATGAATTTTTTTCAAAGTTTTTAACTTAGAAAAGATGTAATTCTTCTAAACAACTAGATCCTATGAATATTTTAATTGTTTCTTTTTTAAAAAATTTCACTGTTAAAAATCTCAGGTAATTTTTGCTGGTCATATTTTGGCATCTTTTCAAAACCATCACTCTTGGCTTTACCTTATTTCAACTTTATCATCACTTTTTAAATATGTATTTGTGTCAGGTTATAATATATGCATTTCTGTAAGCCTTTACAATAATTTTAGGTTAAAACAAGCTGTAAATAGAAGAATGAATAAATGAATGAGCAAATGATGGAGAATATGCAAAAACAGAAGTTAAAACTTCATCCTTTAAAGCAGGGGTTCTTGACCTTTTTTGTTCCATGGACCCCTTTGCCAGTCAAGTGAAAACCATGGACCCCTTACTAAGCCCACATTATACTGTGCATTATTTAATAAATACATCACACTCGCACCAACAATGTTTTTTTTGAATTTCAATTCAAGCTCACGGACCCCTTGTTGAGAACTCCTGCTTTAAAGGGAGCAGAACTGGTCAAATGTTACTGGCAGAAACCAGAAGGAAATTTGAATGATTAATGCAGGTGAAACAAAAGGCAATAAAGACTTCAGAAATAGTACAGTTAACTGATTGCAGCTTGCAGTTCAGGATTGTTCACAGATTCTGTTTTTTTATAAGCAACACGTTAATCATTCATTCCACCTTACTTCCCTTATATCTCATAGGTGGAGTTATGAATCTTGAAGCTTAAATTTCTGATTTTTTATGACATCCTCACAAAGTAAGCCAAAGATATCACTCAGTATTCTTCCTTTATATATACATGCATTTAGCCTAACCAAAGGATAACACTAGCTTGAATCTTTCCAGTATGACTAGGGTCATTAAAAATATAATGCCAATCCACACTGATTATTTTAAATTGTTATCCCATATTCCTTTCTTTTTTTTTTAGGAGGTACCAGAAATTGAACCCAGGACCTCATATATGCAAAACAGGTGCTCAACCACTGAGCTACATCCGCTCCACTCCTTTCATTTTTAATTGCTATTTTTTTTTTTTTTTTGCTAAGATTCCCTACAGGTATGAAAAACAATCTTGCTCATGCAAGTAACTATAAAATAAGGTGATCAGAAATTCCTAGTTAATAAAGTTCAAAAAATCTAAAGATATGCACAGTTTAACACATTTCTATTAAGAATTTTCTATTGCTATTTTCCTTGACTGTCAGAAAAACAAATCTGGATTTTAATCTTTGCTATAATTAGTACTTCCTAAATTGGGGCTCACCTACCTTTTCTGTGTCTGATCTCTCCTTTAAACCATGTCTCAAAACAATTTCCCTACATAGAACATCTAGATTTTAAGAAACCAAGTTGATTTGTCCTGTGCTCAGTGTATTCTTGAAATTTTATGTGTTTTGTTTATTGAGTACTAGTTCTCACTCATTCAAATATTGATTTTTAACAATTCTCAAATGAGTTGGATAAAGCATGGGAAAAACTAAGTTACAAGGAAAATAGCATTGAAATGGAAGTCAAGAATTGTGGCTTTCTCATGTATCAAATGAGGAAGTTGGACTTAAAGATTTTTGAAGACACTACCTGCTTTTTAGCACTATGATTTCCCATTTATATGCTTTTTATAGCTTTTCCTAAGATACTTCTATGCCTGATTTCTATTTCTCTCTTATTAATTGTAGTTCTTAGAAGAGCATACTGCATACATTAAGCTACTCATGAATTGTTTTTTAACAATTTAATAGTATTTTCTCTTAATCTATTATTTTTCCTTAAGGTATTTTCTTTGTAGTTTAATACTGATTTATGTTCTGACAAATGCTCCATAGATGTAGCAGAATATCATCAATCCTTTCATGTTAATTGGGCCCTAGATGATTGCAAATTTCCCATGCCATTTAATCTGATCAACAGAGATACTCTCATAAGCTACAGAGAAGAAGATTCAAAAACAGTTGTAGCATGAGAATATTTTGGAGATGTAAGAAATTATTCTGTGTGGTCCCTCCTCTCTAGGTTTCCTTCTTCCACCCACTATCACCAGTCACAGATTGGGTATTTATGCCCATTGTCTTTTTCTTATTATCAAAATGCAATGATAGAGAAGCAGAAGTGGCTCAAGCAACTGGGCTTTTGCCTACCACATGGGAGGTCCTGGGTTCAGTCCCCAATGCCTCCTGGAGATGGTGAGCTGGCGTGGTGGGCAGGTGACAGTGGACAAGATGATGCAACAAAAGAGACACAAAGAGGAAAGACAATGAGAGACACAACAAACCACAGAGCTGAGGTGGCTCAGGTGAATGAGTGCCTCTCTTCCACATGGGAAGTCCCGGGTTAGGTTCCCAATGCCTCCTAAAGAGAAGACAAACAGACAGAGCACACAGCAAATGGACACAGAAAGCAGTCAGCGAGCACAAACAATGGCAGGGGGAGGGGTGATAAATAAATAAAATAAATCTTAAAAAAAATGCAATGATAGCTTTATATATGACTTTTCCCCTGGGTAAAATAACTAAAGCACAGAAAACATATAACTTGGAATTATAATATGCATATATAATTATATATGCATATATGTATATTATATACTATGTACAATGTATTGCAGATTACACATATATATAATATTATATTATAAAAATATAACACTATATAATGCATGTAATACATATAATAATAAAAGTATTTTATAATTAAATATAATACATGGAAACACTATATACATATGTACACACATATATACGGTCTCTCTCTTTCTCTCTCTCGCTCTCTCTCTCTCTCTTTCTATATATATATATACACATATAGAGGCTATCTCAGCTGATAAATCAAGGACATATATGCATGTAAACTAACCCGGGTATGGGTGGAATTTTAATCCATTATTAAATAAAGCAGATGCTTTGCCTTAATGTTTTCTGTACTCTTGGACTTCTTCAGTGTAAAGACTATTACATATATGTGGAGAGGTAGAGGGACAGGCAGACAGACAGTAAGTCCAGACCTAAAAAGATCTAACTTTCTGTAGCAAAAGCCAGAAAACCAAGATTAAAAAGAGTTTATTGGTATTGTTGCTGCTGTTCCTTTAACTTTTAAAAGCTTTGCTTTAAATGCCACCATCATGTTTATAGTCTGAACGTCAGAGTTCAGATAAATGTGTGATAATATTAGACTCCAGTTCCCTGTTAGGCCTTTTTGTGATTTGGAAACCTGGAGTTGAGGCGTAAGGAAAATTGAAAGCCTGTGCCCACATCGACTTGGATACTCTGGGAGTGGACAGTGCCACGGGGTGTACTTTCCCACTGAAGTTACCTGCAGAAGAATCGAGATGGGGGCATCTTGTGCTTGGATGGAATGAGCCTGAGACAACTGGGGCTGGAAGGTGACTTGGGACTGGGTGCTACTGTGTGTGTCACGGATTCCAGCTTGGTGAGGTGAGAGACCAGATGTGGAATGTGTCTACGGTCTCCAAGGGTCCACTGCAGTGGAGTGAGCAGTGGTGGGGCTCCCCAGTCAGAGGCGTGGGCAGCAGATGCAATGGAGTGAGGGGCTAAAAGCCAGGATCAGATAGGACTAGCTACACCACAGTAGATACTCACGAGGAGGGACAGCAAATGCCTCTCCCTAAAAGACAGGGGTGTTTGAACACTGCAGGGAGAAGGGAGAAAATAAATTCCTAAAAATTTACATTTTGAACTTAAAGTGAGGATCTTGATATGGCATCAGTGGAAATAAAGACGTGGTTACCTAGTTAAGTTCAATTACAGAGAAATGAAATGGGCTCCATTTATGCACACTTGATACCATGATTTTAAAGGTTTAATACCACGGCATCACACATCTTCATCTGATTTCATCCCAATGATGGTAAAGAAAGCAGACACTGTAGAGGGAGTTGTATATGTAGAAGGGATTAGCTGGTATCCACCAGCCTGTTTTTTACCAGCTTCCCTGCGGCAGCCAAGGAAACAGACTTACTCCATGATTAAGTGACATGGCCAAGCTAAGAATCACTAGAACTGGAAGTACTCTCACTCTTGTGCACTTTTCCCCACACCAATCTGCATGTAGTCAATAGCTACAATAAGCCCTTAGAGTTTATAGAATCATATTCATAAACAATCATTTTTAATTTGGACAAAGAATACTATTAATAAAAATTTCACCCAAGATTCTACAATCTTAACAAAATTGGCTTTCCATTTCAATATTTATTTCAATCCTTACCAATATGCAAGCATTAGCTATACATATGCCCAATGTACAGTGTGTAAAATCATATTCTATTGCATTTGCTCTATGGTATTTCCTAAACATTTTCCAATTTCATACACAAACTCTAACCTAAGGATCATATTCAATGGATCCTTCATTTCTTGTGTCTGTACTATTCTTTTCTCAACTGTATTCCCGCCTGTTGAATATCTAGATGATTCACAATCACTTATAAGGGCTCTTGCTAATTCAGTGGACATGTATAGAAATAGCTTTAGGGTTCAAAAATATCCAAGAACCAAAGGAACACACACTGCACAGAACTCAAAAGGTAAATATTGCCTTTAGCCTTAAAAGATGACTCTATCTTACTAATCCATTTTTTTAGGAGATGAAGGGCTCTAGAAGCTTATACAACATATCCATTGCCAGGCCATTAGAATGCAACCTTAGGTTATGGATTGTCAAAGTATGTAAAACAACTTTATTAGTTGTATTAATACAACTGTATTAGTTGTATTAGTTTTGCTAAAACAAATACCATAACGTGGGTTGGCTTAACAACAGGAATTTATTGGCTCATGGTTTTAAAGACTAAAAGGCTTGCTTCCTCCTTGGGTCAGTATCACTGGCCTGTAATCTTTTGGGTTCTTTGGCTTTTCTACCATATGTCA
Organism: Cabassous unicinctus; assembly: GCA_029593785.1. Classification (NCBI taxonomy): domain Eukaryota; kingdom Metazoa; phylum Chordata; class Mammalia; order Cingulata; family Chlamyphoridae; genus Cabassous; species Cabassous unicinctus. The sequence goes on from JAQZBX010009334.1 coordinate 45,058, forward strand.
ATGCACATGGTGACATCTTCTTTCTTTTCTGGGTTCCGTTGACTTCTACCTTCTGATTACTCACCATGGTGTCTCTCTTTCCATGCCCAATTTCCATTGCTTATAAGGCCTTCAGACATATTGATTAAGGTCCATGCTCATTCATTCCAGGCACACCCTAACTAGTAACATCTTCAAAGGTCTTATTTACAAAAACAGTTTACACCCACAGGACCAGAGGTAGGGACCTAAACATGCCTTTTGTGGTAGATATGATTCAATCTGGAACACCAATATTTGGAAGTTTAAAATTCTAAACACAAAAAACTCAACTACAAAAAATACAAAATAACAAACAAAATCTGTAATCGAGAACTTATAATAAAAACACCCACAACAATAAAAACCACTTAATTTTCACTATCATTTCCCCAGTTTGAATTATGAAGTATTTTATTGGCTCTGAGAATTAAGTATTGATTTTTAAGGCATATTTAGATAATTTTGCTAAGAAAATAGTTTGCTATGAGTATATTCTCAGACATCAGTACTTAAGGTCCCTGATAAAATAAGCTGTTACAATGCTTGAATCCATATTCAAATTTAAGTTGGTTAACTTAGTACAAAAATCATGTAATAGTTGAAAATCTAGATTCTGATGGATAGAAAGAGCTAATGTCTGACTTTCTATAAACTACAGAATTCTAAAGAAGTCAGTTATCACATTTATAAATAACAATTTTTATATAAAGTTTATGTAATGATTTTTCCAACCTTAAATGCAGTTGTCTTTATTTTAATGATGCTCTTAGAAAACTCTCTATGAAGCATATTATGTGGAATTGACATTCATTTTTCCTTCTATTTTCATTGATACAGTTACAGATATTTTTATGTACTGGGGAGTATGTAGGAGCAGTAACTGCGGAAGAAATCTTGATATGGGTTGAGGTTATTTTGTTGTTTTTATTTCATAGACCTTATTTTTTAGAACAGTTTTAGGTTTACAGAAAAATTGGGAAGATAGTACAGAGAATCCTTATATATTCCCCATCCAGCTTCCACTTATGGTAACATCTTACATTGGTAAGTTACATTCCTTACAATGAATGAACCAGTAATGATACATTATTGTTAACTAGTGTTCATCTTTATTCAAATGTCCTCACTTACTGTAGTCTATGCTCGGTGGCAAGGCCCCAGGATGTGTATATCCATTGCGGGTGTAATACCACACGGATGGGGAATGGATGTGTGGGGTGTTTTTCGGGGTGTGGGTGGTGGGGAGCATGGGAATCCCTGTAGTTTCTGAGTAATATTTGGGTAATCTAGGCACCTTTATAAAATGTATATATATATATAATAAC
>JAQZBX010009335.1:0-40669 GCA_029593785.1 Cabassous unicinctus
CATCAGAACTCCAACATCAAAACTCCAACCCTGTCCTTTGCCATGTCTTTTATCTTTGATTCCCCACCCACAAGGGGCAGGGCTCAATGCCCTACTGATGTGGCCCAATCAAAGCCTTAATCATAATTTAATCATGCCCAGAGGAACAGACCAGTTTACAAACATAATCCAATATCTATTTTTGGAATTCATAAATGCCAAACTGCTACAGAAGGTTTTCAAGAAAGTGGTATAAATTACATATCATAGGATATAAGAATCAGTATATTTGATGTACCTTTGGAATCAAGAAGAGTTGTAGTGAGTATGCTGGGCTAAGTTAGTTAGAAGGATAGAAGATAGTGGAGAGCACCCAACTTTGAGGATCTCACAGGCCGGGCTAAGGGGATTTGACAGTCGCCTATCCTATTTTGATACAACGTGAAGAAATCAATTTCAATGAAAAATTAAATCAAGTGCTTTTAATTTCTTAAATGGACTTTTGTAAATCAATCACTATTATTAAATTGGGCTCTTCCTACTTTAAATTAAAGCCTTGCAAGAAGTTTCAATAAATCATTCTGGAGATTTGTGCTGTTTGAAAGCCATGATGAAGACATTTTAAAATTAATGGATAATGTATACAAACCTATATGATCAAATTTAAATATGGGTAGGAATTAAACATTTTCATAGATCTGACTTTTTTAGAGGATCACTATGGTTAATGATCTCTGCATAGGTCAATGAATGACAAAGATCTGAATTTATTGATAGCAGTAATGAAAGGTGAAACCCTCTGATAATAGTTCTTTGTCAATATGCACATTTTTAATGCTTACTCAAGCTACCTGTACATCTCCATCCTCTGGAGTTCTTAACTCAAACTTCCAGTAATTTTATTCTCCTCACCCCACTGAAGTCACAGGTAAATAACCCTCTCCAAAGACAACATAGCTCAGAGAAAACATCAGAGATCATGGAACCAGTGTGATCTTTGTCCTTCCCAGAGGGCTTACACACCAATTTCGTTGGAAGAAGGTTCAAAACTTCTTGCTAAATATTATGAAATATAAATTGATAATTCATTTTCCTTGACTGCTAGAACCAAACACATCATGTCTTAAATTCCATTTATCTAAGTCAACATCAAAAATTAAATTTCCTAGACCAACAGCCATCCTATAGGCATTTCCCTATATTGTCCTCAGCACCTACTTCTTTATGTCTGCCCCAATATTTGACTGATTCCACTGGAATTCACGATATAACATCTATGTTGATGAGCTGTTTATTTCTGTTTCTTCTACTAACTCAAACATGCTTGTCCCCAGAAGATACTTATTTCCCCCAAAATTATCTGAGAGGTGGTTGTTTTCTCCTTCCATGCCAATGCCACATTGAAAATATTTCTTCTTTTATTTCTCCAAATCTTCCTTCTCATTTGACAAGCAGATGATTTTATATTTTAATAGCATGATACTGTCAGCTCTGATTTCTTGGCCAACCCTTCCATTTTTCCTAACGTTTTCACATAGTCATGATGTTTTACTCTTTACTATTACTCCTGTCATTATTCCTGGACTCCTCAAAATCCAAATACATGATCTGTTCAACATATTCAACATCCTGGTCTCTAGGCTCTTTGTATGTCTCCATTAAGTCATGTTTTTCTCCTCTAAATTAAACAAGCAACCCCATGATCATACATGGCACTTCATCACCAAAAATAACTGTGCCATCCTCCAAAATCTCACTTTCAGCCATCTCTGTCTCTAACCACTATCTTTTATCTCCCCAGGTACATTGATCCACTATATATTTATATCATGCTGAAGGAAACTACAGAGCAGATATCAGCAAATACCCTGGGCTAGGAATCCTGACAATGATCATGTTACAGAGAGAAGAAGTTAAAAACCATGATTATACATGGATTTACTTGCTCAGTAAAGGTCTTTTCATGAGGGCTATAAAAGAATCTCCCTTTCTAGAGTCAAGGACATGGATGAACCCTGCAGGGTTGTTTTTACATGTAAAAAAAGTCAGAGCACTTGAGTTGCCAATACTTAAATCTGGAAGTCTATATTATATTTCTGCCTTTAGATTTGAGTGGAGCCCAAAACAAAATAAAGCTGTTCAATATGTCTTGCCTACCATGCAAATGTTTCTGTCATTTCATCCTTATATGCTATATCTAATGGTACTCAGAGTATATGAACTTGATCAGGAGGCTGTTCCTGAAGGCCCATAGGAGAATCCCAACAGAATCTCTTAGGAGTTTGTCAAAAGTCAGTCACCCTTAGCAAGTAATTTTTCTCCTGAAGAGAAATAGTCCCTGCCTTGTTACTGGGCTTTATTTGAGACTAAAGGACTGATGAAAGGGCACCAACTGATCATAACACCTAAGCTGAACACCACGAAAAGGTATTAAAATACCTATCTAATCATAAATCCAGGCATGCCTAGCATGCTTTTACCACTCTGCCATCAAGTAGAAGTGCTTATATGTGAGATAGATCAAATCCCTAGAATGTTTACTCTGGCCACACTTCTGACACTTCTTCAATCTATTCCTTTTGCATAATGATGTATTCCTCATGTTTTAACTGCAAATTAAAAATTTAAGCTCACTAATATGCTGTTTGTGCATTGCTTGTATATACACATAATACTTATTGACATACATACACACACAAACAAGACACAGTCCTTGAAAAGGGAAGAAGAGGAAGTTGCATTGAAGAAGGCATGGACATTTGTACTCAGCCATTGCAGTAGGCAGAATGGTCCCCCTAAAGATGATAATGCTTCAATTCCTGGAATCTGAATATGTGAAATTATAGGACAAAAAGGACTTTACAGATGTAATTAAGGCTGCAGACCTTAAAATAAAAACATTATCCTGGATTATCTGCCTGGGTCCTATCTAATCACACGAGTCCTTAAATACTGAGAATTCTTGCAGACTAGAGACAGAACAAAGATGCTGCAGAGGAGAGGACAGAAGGATTTCCAGCATGAGAAGTATTTTGACATGCCTTTGATGGTTTTTAGATTTAGGTGCCACATGCAAAGATTAGAGAGAGACTGATAAGAGCTATAGATGGACCCCAGATGATAACCATCAAGGAAAAAGAACTTCAGTTCTATAGCTGCAAAGAATTGGATTCTGCCAACAGCTTGAATAAACTTGGGAACAGATCTTCCCAGAGCCTCTTAGTGAAGAACTCAGCTGGTCAAAAACTTGTCAGCTTTGTGAAAACTGGGAGAAAAAAGATAATATCCAGGACAACCTGAACTTCTGACCTACGGAAAAGTGAAATAATGAATTTGAGTTGTTTTAACCACTTAATTTGTAGCAATTTTTTTTACAGCAATAATAGCAAATTAATACAGCCCTGAAAAAGAGGCAGCATGGGGCTGGGATATTTGGGTTTCTTGGCATGGGTTTGTTTGAATGGCCAGGGATTTTAAAAATATAAGATGGCAGAGCTGATAAAAAGCAAAACAAAACAAAACAAAACAAAACCCCACTAAGATTAGACCTTGGGTATATTGATTTTGGATATTGCAGAATTTTTTCCTTGCAGGCACAGACATTTATTTCTGAGTATTTGCCACCTGCCTGTATAACTCTGCAACTAGAGCCAGTACTTCAAGAGCTTGTCCTTTGGACAGTTTCAAGAAAAAAAAAAAAAAAGGAAATAATAAAACAGAGACTGTGGTGAAAATCACTTCTCCCAGTTCAGCAGTCAGTGGGAGTGATGATTTTGTAGGGCTCACACTGGCATAGTGGAACCAAATCGCCCTCTCATTGGGTTTTTAATCTGAGTTCCTCTTATCACGAGTAGATTTAAATATTTGTCTATCTTTTTGTAAAACTTTTTTTTCTGTCAGCTGTCTTTATCTTTTGTCCATTCTTCAATAGACCTTTCAAACTTTTAAAATTAAATATATTTTTAGTTCTCTTTTTAAATTAGGAACATTAACCCTTTATCTGTGCTATATGATGAAAGAGTTTCTCCCAGTTAGTCATTGTCATTGGACTTTGCCCCTTTTGTTTTAGTTTGTGTGTTTGTCTATTTTTTGGTCATACATACAGAAGTTTATTTTATTTTTTTAAATTTTTCTATGGTTGAAACAGCAATAAAATATTGCACCTAGATATTGAGACATAATTCAAAAGCTTTTTCCTACATTAAGTATATAAAGAAATATTCTCAAGGTTTTTTCCTATCATTTAAATAATCTATTTTAACATTTAGATCTTTAATTCATTTGATTGGCCATTTCAGGGTAAATCATGATATTGGATCCAGTTGTAATTATTTTCATTTTAAATGTCCATTCATAAAAAGATCACTTCTCCTCAGTAATTTGAAATGCCACCTTTATCTTATGATAAATTTTCATATATACTTGTATTTGATGTTCTGTTCAAAATAATTTTTTTCCACAGGTGAGTAACATATTATTTTAGTTGACTTTATATTATGTTGAATGTTAACATTTCTTTTGATTTTTAGAGTCTTTGTAACTATTTTTGTATGTTTATATTTTTCATATTGGCTTTAGAACAAACTTGTCTAGCTCCATAAAAAAAAATTGGTGTTATTATTGGTGGTGGTGTTGTTGTCATCATTAAGTTGAACAGTACTGAGCCAAAACCAACATTTATCTGGATTATAATTCATCTGGGTTGTGTTCAATTTGTAGATAATTTTTTTGAATGGAATTATCCAAATTTAGATTTTAATTAATTTAATACTCCTTCACTATTTTGTATTATGTGTTCTTAATGTTGCTGTATCTCTACAATATAGTGAATTACTACTCTCTATTATCTAGAGAGATAGAAACAAAGTATGAATTGAGGCAAATTCAAATACAAATCAATAACTTTTCAAGACACAAAAAACATGTTTTTATTATAGCTAGTACAACATTAGTCAAGTAATTGTCTATAAAGACCTCAGATTTAAAAAAAAAAATCTGATATATGTATAATAATATACCCTAAGAAATTTTAGGAATATAATATGATTTTATCAAGATAAAGCACTCTGAAAAAAAGATAAAATATTACAAAACTTAAATTGTTATTACTATTCTAAAATCTTCACTCATGATGTATTAGTAATTAATTAAAGATATGCTACACTACTGAAATAATTTCTTTTTTAATAATGCCTCACAAAATATGAATGTCTTCTCTCTCATTAGCTGAGTCAAGTTATCAGGTACAACTGCTCAGGATGAGGGACCACTGTAGGGGCTTGTAATGAAGAGTATGACTTTATTTTTTGATGTTTGCTGACAATTTTTTAGCATCATCCTTCCATATTCCTCTTGTGACCCATATATGGGCAAGATGATAAAGCCTGGGTTCTCCCTCCTTTGGGATCAGTGGGAGATTCAAGCCCCTTCCCTAATGACTGTGGGAACTTTTACCCCAGCCCTACGCACTAAATAGGCACATAAAATGCTGTGATGGTCTCTTTTTTTTTGCTCTCTCAAATCATTTTGGACCTTCTTGAGAGGCCTGCCCTGCTCTCCCCAGAGACCTCAGTTACATGAGTAACAAAGCTTTTCATATCCTCTTGGTGAGTGTGTGGCATCATCAGTCTCCACAGCTGAACCAAAATTTGCCCTGGGGTTCCCCTGCCTTTCAGGGTGATCATAACATGGCTTGACTTAAGCAGTACCTAAGCAATTTAGATGAACAAAAAAATAGAATTCTTTTTTCAGTTGCCAAGAGCCAGGGATTGAACCCAGGACCTTGCATATGGGAAGCCGGCACCCAACCACTGAGCCACATCTGTTCCCCAGAGCATTTATTTTTTATTATTTGAATCGCACATGATGGTTAACAAATAATCAACATCATATATAACGTCATTATTTTAAATATGTTGCATGAAAGTAAATGGACCCTGATAAGGTAGGTTTAAATAAAAAAAAATTGTACAATTTCAAAATGATGAAGGTGCTATTCTCTAATTTTAAATATATGGAATAATGTTAAAAATATCTAGTTTTTAAAATAAACTTCCCTAATTTATTTAAATAACTTTGAACTAAGATTAAACTTTTGCTAGGAAAATACCTGAAAAAAGACATATCTAATAATCAACATTTCATCTGCATGATTACTTCCTATTTATTATTCCGTGTTTTTAGTTTTTAGTTCAAAGAAAGTAATGATTATTTCCATGATACATATCTCTGGTTGTAAGACTTATTTATCAAACCTAATTGCCTCTTTTTTGATGGGAATGTTCCTGTCTGAAGTTTATGGAGAGCTAATAACAGTTACTATGGTATAATGTTATTTAAAAAACAAAAACAATCAAAAAAATACTTTCAGTGCCTTTGAGAATGAATATACAGCATCATTATTATATTTAAGGATCAAAATGATAATTGTGTCCCTTTACATGTACAAAGCTGTAAATTGCTGCTCTCAGAATATTTTCAGACGTTTGGGTAGATAGAATGAATCATTATGTCAAAAAAAATGTTTTCTTCCCAATGCAAAATTAGTTGCAGCAATTACTAGCTAACAAGTATTGGAATAATAAACAATCCATCCCAAATGATAAAGTCTAGAAGAATTTAAGTACTCTAGGGGGAAGAGATTCTCAAAGTAAACCACAAATAACTTTCTTTTTAATATCACACTTTAATGTTATTAATTCATAGAATATTTTTTAATTTAAAAAGCAGATGGAGGAAATTCTAGATTCAAATCTTGTTCAGTAAAATTCTTTGAACTTGATAGAAAATAATAGCATACTTTTTGACCTTAGAAAAAAAGAAACTTGTATTCTATTATTCTTGGTGAAGAAATATCTGAATTGTTACAATGCCCATGCACAGATTCAAAATCTGGTTAAAAATACTCTGCATCTAAAACTCATGTGAAAGCAACCTGAACATGAGAATTCTGCATTGCGTTCTCATCATAAACAAGCAGAAAGGGAATATAATGAAAAATATCTGAATTTCGTTTACAAATTTGATCTGCAGAAGGTATTTTTAATTTATATGAATCTAATATTTCATTTGTCAGTCTGGTTTACTAGTCTAGAAATGGAACCAATTACTTAATAATAAACAACTGCATATCTTGTTTTCTAGAGAGTAGACACACAAACTATTCTCCATTATGTAGGCCACACACATATACATATTCTCCTGCTGACTATTCTCAAACAAAATCTGATAGCAGATAGAAATATTTCTCAAAGCTAGGCTCATTATCATTTATCTCTAATAGTCTAGTGTATGCAGTAATTTATTTGATTGACAGATAGATGGATAGCTAGCTAGCTAGCTAGGTAGATAGATTGCCTCTGCCAGGACCTGTGCTAGGGTTCTGAGATGAGCTCTAGCTAATATTCATATTGTTATCTATTTCCAGGGGTAATGGAGAGATTTATTTATGTATTTACTTAGATAAATACATTTTAAGGAGAGCACTGCTTTACTTGTTTAAATCTGAATCATATAAAATAACTGAACATGGTAGCTACTTAATTAAACTAGAAGTAAAGAAAAATTTAGGAAGAAGGAAGTAAATATGTGTGGGTAACTAGCTAAATAATTCATAAGCACAATTTTTTATATGCTTATTTTTTTTAATTAGAGAAGTTGTGGGTTTACAGACCAATCATGCAGAAAATATAGGATTCCCATACACCATCCCACCTCCAACACCTTCCATTGGTGTCGAACATTTGTTACAATTGATGATAGCAATGTTTTGCAATTGTACTATTTTTTTTTTACAGTAATGACTTTTGTTATGACTGATGAAAAATTATTAAAATAGTATGTTAACTATCATCCATAGTTTATATTAGGTGTATTTTTCCATATAATGCTGTGACAATTTGAAATACTTTTATGAATCCCCAAAAGAGAAAGATTATGTTTCTGAGCTAATCCATTCCTATGGTTGTGAGATACTTTCAATTGGACTACATCAGTGAGGCATAACTCAGGTTGACTCTCCAGTCTCTTATTGTGTCTGATATAAATGGAGACACACAGAGGAAAAGGGGGCTCTGTCATATTCGATCTGGCTATGTGACACAGAGGAAAAGGAAACCACCATATTATATGGATCCTGCCGTGTGTGAGAAAGACTGCAGGAAAACAGAAGACCTGATAGGCTCAAGGAGCAGGGGCCCAGGAAGAGATGAGCCATGTGCCTGATACCTCACAACTGAACTTGGGAAAAAAGCAGAATAGCCAAGACTGATAGAGGAGGCCTGGAAAGAGACAAGCCCTATGCCTAGTAGCCCACAGCTAAGCTTCAGGAGATGTTAGATTGTGGATAGGAAGACAGAGACCTCGGCAGAGATTGACAGCCATCTTGCTTCACCATGTGGTCAGATCATATGGTAACTCCATACGTACTTTCCCGAGGAAATGACAAACTGTCTTCCACAGTGGCTGTATCATTTGTAACCATTTGTAATTCCTACCAGCAATGAAAAAGTGTTCCTATTTCTCCACATGCTTTCCAAAATGTGTAGTCTTCTATTTTTTGTTTTTTGTTTTTTCAGTAGTGGCCATTCTAGTGGATGTTGATTTCTCACTGTGATTTTGATTTGCATTTACCTAATAGCTAGTGATATTGAGCATCTTTTCATGTGCTTTCTAGCCATTTGAATTTTTTCTTTGGAGAAATGTCTATTCAAATCATTGACCCATTTTTTAATTGGGTCATTTGTTTATTGTTGAGCTGCAGGATTTATTTATATATTCTGTATATTAAAACCTTATCAGATATGTAGTTTCCAAATATTTTCTCCCATTGAGTATATTGTCTTTTCACTTTCATGAAAAAATCCTCAATGCACAAAAGTTTTTAATTTTGAGGAGGTCACATTTATCTATTTTTTTCTTGTGCTGTGGGTATAAAACCCAGGAAACCATTGCTCAGCACAAGATCCTGAAGATATTTCCCTATATTTTCTTGCAGGAGTTTTGTAGTCCTGGCTCTTCTATTTAGACCTTTAATCTATTTTGAGTTAATTTCTGTATATGGAGTGAGATAGGGGTCCTCTTTCATTCTTTTACATATGGATATCCAATTGAAAGACTATCCTTTCCCAACTGAGTGGACTTGGCAGCTTTGTCAACAATCTGTTGGACATAGATGTGAGGGTCTATTTCTGAACACTCAATTTGATTCCATTGATCAAAATGTCTATCCTTGTACCAATACCATGCTTTTTTGACCATGGTAGGTTTGTAATATGTTTACAGATAAGAAGTATGAGTCCTCCTGCTTTGTTCTTCTTTTCAAGATGGTTTTGGTGATTTGGGACCTCTTACCCTTCCAAGTAAATTTGAAAACTGCCTTTTCCATTTCTACAAAGAAGGCTGGCAGACTTTTTATTGGGATTCTGTTGAATTTGTACATCATTTCGAGTAGCATTGACATCTTAACAATATTTAGTCTTACAATTAAGGAGCAAGGAAGGTCCTTCCATTTATTTAGGTCTTGTTTGGTTTCTTTTAGCAATGTTTTGTGGTTGTCGGTATACAAGTCCTCTACAACTTTGATTAAATTTATTCCTAAAGATTTTATTCTTTTGGTTGTTATTGTAAATAGATTTTTTTTCTTGATTTCCTCCTCAGATTGTTCTTTAGTAGTGTATAGAAACACCACTGATTTGTATGTATTGACCTTGCATCCCAGCATTCTGCAGAATTCATTTATTAGCTCCAATAGCTTTGTAATAGTTTTTTTGGATCCTATATATAAGATCATGTCATCTTCATGTAGTGAAAGTTTTATTTCTTCCTTTCCAATTTGAATGCCTTTTATTTTTTTTTCTTGCCTAAGTGCTCTGGCTGCAACTTTTAATACAATGCTGAATAACAGTGGTGACGATAGGCATCCTTGACTTATTTCATATCTTAGAGGGAAAGTTTTCACACTTTCACCATTGTGTAAGATGTTAGCTGTGGTTTTTTTTATATGTCATTTATCGTGTTGAGAAAGTTTCCTTTTATTCCAATTATTCTACACCAATTATTCTACATGTTTTTATGAAGAAAGGATGCTGGATTTGTTCAATGGCTTTTTTGCATCAATGGAGATGATCATATAGTTTTTTCCCTTCATTTTGTAAATGTGATATAATACATTAATTGATTTTCTTATAAAGAACTCTCCCACATACCTGGGATAAAGCTCACTTGATCACAGTGTATAATTCTTTTAATGTGCACTTGGATTCGATTTACAAATATTTTGTTGAGGATTGTTGCATCTATGTTCATAAGAGAAATTGTTCTAATTTTCCTGTCTTCAATTATCTTTATCTAGATTGATCTCATAGAATGAGTTAAGTAGTGTTCCATTCTCCTCAATTTTTTGGGAAGAGTTTGAACAGGATTAGTATTAATTTTAATTGGAATGATTGGTAGAATTCACCCATGAATCCATCTGCTCCTGTTTTTTTTTGTTGTTGTTGTTGGGAGGTTTTTGATGACTACTTCAATCTCTTTATTTTTAATTGGTCTGTTAATGTCTTCTATATATATATTTTTTTTTCTGATTTTCTCAGCTCTTCTTCATCTGATTCTTGTCCTGGATATGTGGTACTATATTTAAGATTGCAATTTTTCCTTTACCTGAAGGCTTCAAGGACTTTCATGACAGCAAGCATGCAGCTTTTATCATTTGAAAGACAGCTGGATGGATACTCACAATACAAGATTAAACAAACTTTGAATCATTTTAATTTCTCTAAATCCATCTGGAGTCTGCTTCAATTATATGTAATGACTCACAAGACAAGATTAAACAGCCTAATTTTAATAAATTTCTGTACCACCCCCCTCAAATTGCAATTTTTGTGTAATTGGTTCACCTCGATGGAAAAATTATTTTCCTTGGTTCCTTCTCTGGAAATCTTGATCTATTCTGTTTTGTTTGTCAAGAATTTCCTCAACTCTTATGATTTGTTGAAATTCTCTCCCTCATTCAGTGCCCCATTTTCCTTACTCTTTTCAGTTCTGAGTACTTCTTTCTTACAGCAGTTCAGTTTAATCCCAACCCCCCATCCACCCTTTTTGTTTGTTTGTTTGTTTCTTCCCAATTAGAGTATTCCACCCAAGAAAGCCAGTTGGGGTCAATCCAGAAATGTAGGTCACTCCAGAAAAGTCTGTTTTGCATTTAGGTAGTCCAGTGAGTAGAAACTGAATTGAGTGAGCACAGCACTTTCCAACTGCAGTTTTACTGTGGTTTTGCTCTCTTCTTTCCCTCTTGGGGCCCTTTTGTATGCAGCACTCTTTAGTGGCTTGTGTTCTTCCCTGGGTCTCTATGGACTTGGGTCCCTGTCCCTGGATATGTGTGGGGTTTTAACTCACTGGTGTGGGCTCTATAGTGTGTGTCCATAGTGGGAGATGGGAGGGATACACGTCACTGTCTCTGAGCATCTCCCAGGATGGGAGGGGCCAAGTGAGGGAGAGGGAGTAGACTGTCAGGTATGGGGTGCAAGTTTACTACCATCCTCCAGAGTTCTATGCAAATGGAATTTGTCCTTTCATTCACTAAATCTCTGGGGAGGTGATTTTCAGCAATGTCTTATGTCATCACATTGAGGACATCACCAAGGTTGTTGAAGGTGCATGGGGATAATGCAGAATTCCAGCATGGCAAGTGACCAGAATCCTAGAATTAAATGTTTGTTTTTGTAGTTCCATGGTAACCATAAGGATACTAAAATGAAATCTCCAATACACATTTCAGTAATTCAATTTAGTGTCATGTTATTTGAGAGTAGATTTTAAAAACAGAAGAAAAGAAAAAAAGGAAATGAGAGAAAAGGTCTAAAAATTTAAACTATAATTATATGAGAAAAAGTAAATTCTTATATTAAAAGTGTTAATTTTCTCAAAGATATTTTATTTTAAAATCACTCTGACTATTGATTAATCAATTAATTATTTGATCGTATGCATTATGTAATACATATATAAACCAATCATTTTGTGGCTTCAAATAACTCCATTACAAGAAGCGATCTTATATAGTAATATTGTTCCAGACATCTCTATTTCTATTAATGGGCTACTGTACAACCTTAGGAATATTTTATGCTAAAAATTGAAGGAATATCCTTGGTGTCTTAAAGAATCCATTGTATTATACAACATCTAGGACCACTTTTACAACTGGACAATATTGATAGAATATGAGCTTGTATACATTGAATGTGTGAGGGACTTTTAAAACAAAGACATTTGCAAGTAGCAATTGGTATATTAAAAATAATGTATGCAGATATCTATATACTATAAACTATAACAGAAACTTTGTATCTTTTTCTAATTTAATCATTAAAATCTTTGCGAGCATTATTGAACATTTTTCTTGCAATGAAGACATTAAGATAAATATAAATTAATGTTAACCTTTAAAAGGTTAACACAGCTTTTAAAGGGCAGAAATGGGAACTGAATATGCTCTATAAAGTTTTTTTATTTATTTTCACTACTCAATAATACAAATCAAAATCATATAAACCATTTGATTTTGTTCAGTTCATATATTGAGAAACAAAACTGAGTCTCATAGTGTATTGTGGTCACAGGATAGAAATGGAATGGACTTGCATGTATAATTAGGTTCAGATGTTAAGGTTGATGACACTCACAACACCAAGAGAAATTGAAAGCTAATACTACCACAAAGTTCTCTCATGGAGAGCTGGGATGATGCAAGCAGATCTGGTTGGGTTCGGCAAAGCAGAGAGAGCAGTGTTAGATCTTTAGAGAGGCTAGGGTGTGGGGCCAGGGACAGTTCCTTAGGAAAGGATGTTTAAATTTCCAACAGGTGCCAAGGGAGGCCTGTGGAGGTTTTTTAGCCTGTTCCGATGCGGGGAGAAAAGGAGAAAAAGAGAGAGTGTCTTAATAATAAGTCAGAGATCAATCATCCAAAATGGAATCAGACTCTATTACATATAGTGATTGCCAGGTAATACTTAATACTTTTCTTATAATACTAAGTACCTGAAGTACAAAAAAAAAATGTAAATTTTGGTTGAAAAACAGTTTAAGGTAAAACTCTGAAGAGGGAGTCAGTATCCTAATTCACAATTTTGATACACCTTATCAACCAAATACTGAAATAAACCAAAATATTTAATTCAGAAAAATTCTGCAGCCTCATTAGAATATGGGTCTCAGCAATATACTTATAACTTTGAAGAATTTTTCAACCCAATGATATAGGTGAAAGTTAAGTGAGTAGGATTTTAGTAACTGCATCTAGAGGTAAATTAAAACCCTACAAAGCGAACCCTGAGCTTCATTAACACTTTTTATTTGGGAACATAATCTGGCTCTGAGGTGAACTGTGGCACATTCTTGGGGGATGAATCTTTCTCTTGTTTTTGCTTTTGCTTATTTAGATTAGCCAGTAACTTATTCAACGGTTGTGGGGGTTATAGAAGACATCATTATCTTCATTCTGCCTCAGAAGGGAATGTTTACAAATATATTTGTGTTAGTTATGCTATAAATTCGAAAAAAATTATTTTTCCCTAGTTTATAAATGTATACTGAAAATTATGAAATATTTTGTCTGTGTGCATCTGTTTTATCTCCTTTAAGAGTTTAGTTCAGTAACTTTATTCACTTGATAAAATTCCTAATATTAAATCATCTTTATTTCCTATGATAAATCTTTTTGGACTTGATTAATCCAGACTGCTGGATTAATTTTCTAATATGTATTAAAATTTTATTGTTTTTAATTTTTTAAGAGACTGGTCCATATTATTTATTTCTTGTTTGGATTGGTTAACCAATTCATGTACATGCAATTATTTATTTTAAAAGTTATTAATATTTTTCTGGGTTAAATATTTCATTTTTAAATATTAATATATATAAGATTTTCCTGAAGATTTAATAAAGTTCATCTACAAGATAATCTGGGATGGGTGCATTTTAGAGGTAAATCTTTGATTATCAAATTGATATTTAATTTGTTTACTGGTCTGATCATGCATTTTTACCTTTTATGTGACAATGTGAATAATTTTTATTTTATGAGAAATCATCCTGTATAAAATAATTTTTAAAATACCATCGTAAAATATGTATTGTTACTGTTAAAATCTAGGGAATTCATTTTATTTTCTTATTTTGTGATTTTTATCTTTTTTCTTATAGTCACCAGATGCTTGTCTAATATTTTTTATCTAAAAACTTGAATCAGTGTCAGTGATCAGATTCTATATTATTCCCTTCTGCTTCATTGTTTTCTTACTTAATATAAAAATAAATTATATTTTAATTTTTCCTTCTTTTTACTTCTTGATTAATTTACTAGTTTTTAAATAGTTTTTTCCTAAGAGATATTTAGAAAGATTTTCTTTTATTTTTCCAGTTGGGTATGTTTTATTTCCAATTTTTTTAATTTCTAAATTTCATTCACTGTAGTCAGTGAATACTTTTTGGAATTTGTTGATATTTATTTAGGCCAAATGCATTTCAATTTTGGTAATTGTATAATATGTGCTTGAGGAGAATAAATATTCTCTCTTTTATTGCATTCTACGCATTTTGCTTGTTAATTTGTCTTTTGGACTATCAAAAACTTATAATTGTGAATTAATTATTTTATTTACATATCATTTGAATAATAGTTTGCTTGGGTATAGAATTCTTGATTTAAACTCATTATTTTAGAATTATCATATTATTATCCAGTTCTCTTGCATCAATTGTTACTGATAAGAAGTCTGATATCAAATAAATTTAACTCATTTATAGAGGATATGTGAGCATGAATATCTTTCTGGAAGCTTCTAGTGCTTTCTTTAGCAGTGCAGAGAATTCATATTACTAGTCACTGCTGATCCATTTATTTATTTATTTATTTATTATATTCATTTATTTTAGTTCACCCTGGTAGTCACTAGATAAGCCCTTTTAGTCCAATGACTTCTATTTTCCTTAGCCATTGATTTTTTTCTTATTTTATACATCTTATCAGTTTCTCTATTAGTCAACTAAAGGGGTTTTGATGCAAAATACCAGAAATCTGTTGGTTTTATAAAAGGGTATTTATTGGGGGTAGAAGCTTACAGTTACTAGGTCATAAAGCGTAAGTTACTTCCCTCACTAAAATCTGTTGCCACGTGTTGGAGCAAGATGACTGCCAACATCTGCAAGGGTTCAGGCTTCCCCTTCCTCTTAATGCTCCGTGGTCCCAGCTTCTAATATCCACTGCAGGCTGGGATAAGTCTTGTCTCTCTCCTGAGGCTTGTTTCTCTCCAGGCTCAGTTGCTCTGCTCTCTCCACAAGACTAGCTGTAGACTCTCAGGCCAATGGTTCCTCTCTCTTCCAGGGGCCTCTGCCGTCTCTAATGGAGCCTTCTCTCCTTCCTCCTGTATATGCTCCTCTTTGTGCTTACTTCCCAGGCTCCAGTATCAAAACTAACTTTTTCTCTGCCATGTCATTTTCTCTGTGAGTCCTCACCCACCAAAGGGGCAGGGACTCAACATCCTACTAACATGGCACATTGAAAGCCTTAATCATTATTTAATCAAGTAAAAGTGAAACCTCTGAATCTAATCAAATCTAATATGCCCAGGAGAACAGACCAGTTCACAAATATAATCCAATATCTATTTTAAGAATTCATAAACAATATCAAATTGCTACAGCTTGTAGCCACCATTTTCCTTGTTTTAGCTTTTGCAAAATTCATGATTTAGATACTGCTTAGATACTACATTTTTTCTCTTACCTTAGTTTTATTTTTAAACATGTGCACCTCTCTCTCTCTCTGTCACTCTCTTTCTCTTTCTCTCTTCCCTGTCTCTTTCTGTTTCTGTTTCTCTCTCTCTCTCTCTTTCTTTCTCTTCCTTTGGGACAATAATCTGAACGTGGTTTTGAACTCACTAATTTGCTCTTAGCTGTGCAAGTGCTGTTTAGCACTTCCGTGAGATGTTCTAATTCAAAAATCAAATTTTTAACTTCTAAGATTTTTAATTAATTCTTGTTTATGGGTATAATAATCTATCACAGCTTTGTTAAACTCTCATTCTGTGTTTTTGAGTAACTCTAAGTTCTTTTGATATTATTTTTTTTTGCTTGTGGAACTTGGTGGCTCTCATTCATGTCTTGGTTTTCATCGGGAATTTGGTGATTCTTTTATTTCTACTCATAATTGTCAAACTACCAATTTTGCTTCTGAAACTGGATTCTTTTGCTGTGGAGGGCAGGATGTGTTAAGAGGTGCAGGTGCTGAAGACATGTTCCTTCTTAAGGTCATTAGCTACCTAGGTCATTGCCTCACCAACTCCAGTACTCATACTTTATGGTTTATCCAAATGATAAGTATCACCTTGATGCTCATTGTATATAAAGAATGAAGCTTCTCCCTTGGAATTCTAATTTGTGATTCAGTATGTCTGGCTTGGGACTATAAAATCTATTTTTTTTAAAACTGTTCCAGCTGCCTTATGACCAGGGAAATTTGGGAAACACAGATTTACCTTCTAAGCCAGGGTCAGCAATCTTTTTTTCCATAAGGAGACAGACAGTAAATATCTGTCTTTGTGTCTTTACTGTCTCTAATACAACTGCTCAACTCTGCTGTTATAGCATAAAAGCAGCAATAGACAATATGTAAAGAATGAATATGACTGTATTAAAATAAAATTATATTTATGAATACTATTTGAATTTCATGTTTCACATATCACAAAATATTTTTATTTAAATTTCTTAACCATTTAAAAATATGAAAAAACAGAAACAAAATAGCCTAGCCAATGGGCCACATATAAACAGGTGGCAGGTCAGATTTGACTCATGGGTTGTAATTTGCTGACTCCTGCTCTAAACCATAGTACTTAACACTTGCAGTATATTGTGATCAGCGTGGGTGTTTTAAAACACATTGATGCTTGGGGCCCCAAAACAATTACATCATTACTTTTCAAGTAGCGAGGCTTAGGTATTGATATAGTTTAATAAACCCCCAAGGGAGCCAAGGTGCTGACAGCTGCTTTAGAGGAGTGACATATAAGCCAAGGTACACTTTTTGCCATTTTCCAAACATTCACAATGACCATTATTCCTCTGAAGTCCTTGTCTACCTTGTATCTCATCTTTGGCCCTTTCAAAACAGAAAAACTTCAGCAAAGCATTTTTTAAACGAATTTCAATGTATTTTCATATTCTTTACAGTATATATTTTTATTATTCTTAAGTTGCTTATTCACTTGTAAATCATATCCCAATACTTTTTGATTTTTGAAGATCTGCTGCTGCCATCTTTCTTGATTTTACTTCTTCTTTTGGATTTATTATTTTTTTCTCAAAATACCTTCTTTGTGGATTCACTGGATTTTAGGTGTAGGTATTATAGCCATCTCTGTTGAGTCTTTGTTTTTGATCTAATTTCCATTGCTTTTTGAGACAGTATTTAAAAAACATTGTTAAATAAAATAATAGTGAAAGAAATATCTGCATTATCTGTTTAGCAAGCTATTTGTTCTTTTATTGTTTTATTTTGGAATGTAGTCAAAATGAATGCTTCTAAGAAATATTTAGTATTACAGCATAGCAGAAATAGGAAACATTACTGGAAACATTTATACATACATTAAAATTATAAAATAATACCACAGATTTTTAAAAGAGGAATTAATTTTGAGAACACAATAATAGTTTTCTAATTGCTTTACAGGTCAAAATACATGAAAACCAATGTTTTATGTATTATCAGTCAGAATTATTTCCTCCTACTTGGGGAACTTCAAATTAAATATGCCAAGACAACCTTGTGAAATCAATATGTATTGAAACAATTAATTTAGTAATCCTTTGCTGTATTTTATAGAGCAACCTGGCTAAAGATGCCATATCTCAGACCTGACACTTAACAAAGGCTGTACCTGGTCAATCTTGGAATTTCTTATCAACATTCTTGGGGTGCAAATATCCCCCTAGACTGTAAGCTATATGATGGCATGACCCAAGTCTTTTTATTCACTATTTTTTTCCCGGCACCTAGCACAGTAAGGGGTACCTAATAGGAGTTCATGTAATAATTGAAAAATGAATAAATAACTGCTATTGACTTGTAAAAATATTTTGTATAATATTTAATTCAGGTTTTCCTGAGAGAAGGGAGAAAAAGTAAAGTCTTCATTTGACGGAAAAAAAAAAATTGCTTTCTAAAGTGTGCTCTAGTCTCTTGTGGTAAATCACTTTAAAAGTGAAATTTTCCCTGACATCTTCCTTATTTTCTCATGCTGCAAAACCTTTATAAAGAGCATATTTAACTATGGAGACTTCTATCCAGGGATTTGAAAATAGAGAGGAAGAAGGATTTCTTTTACTCACCTTTAATGTGCATTTGGGTGTAGTCAGAATTTTACATCTTAATCAGGGAGACTCTTTTAGACATTCTCTTGTGGGGCTCTCTTGATGAAGATGATATTTTAGTTTTTATTTTTATTGATTTTCCTGGAACTGAATATGTGCATGTGAATATTATAATTAATGAGGAAATATCTGTTTATATTTACCATAATAAAATTGGTACATGAAAATAAAACCAAAACCAACCAACCACCACAAAAACACACACACAAAAAACCAAAGCATCATCACATTAGGTCTTCCTTCATCTCCCCTGTGTTAATATACACATTATCTAGGACTCATTGCTGTTTTTCCCCCAACTTCTTTCTTTCTAAATGTTTCATTTCCCCAAATTTATGTAATAACAACTACGCATGGTGTTTGCACAGTAGGGGAAGCTTTTGGCCTAATAATTGTTCTGAAATAGTCAGTTGTGTTGTATGATGTGTGGGAGTGAGTGGCACTGAGACTATTAACTTATTTCCTTCTTTAGCCCTGCTCCTCAGATTTATGAATATATTTACTCTATAGTTAATGGTAATTTCTCCATGTTTCTGTCAAATTGTTGAGTAAATATCTGGTTTTCTCAACTTGGCCATTTTGTATTACTTTGCAAGATTTTATGAGTGTTTCAAGGAGGAGATGGCATGAGGAAGGACGAAGGAGTTAACTATTGCTGGGTAGTTCATACTTTAATGGGACACAACAATTGTATTTTATTTCTTACAAAACGTTAATGAGAAGTCTAAGATCAAAAACTTCGTAGGACAAAATTGAGAGCTTAATTACATGTGATTTCTCTTCAGTAATAATGTCAAAATGATAGATATATTGCACACTTAAGATAGTTTGAATTTAAGCAAAACTTAATATGATTATATGTTAACACACATTACAGTAAAATTAGGCATCAATATAGTTCTAATTGTTCACCAACAGTTTCCACAGAATGATACATCACCATTCAAAAAATTTCTTACCTAAGTACTGTGGAACTAGGATATGGATCAGTTACATCAGTTTGATTCACATTACACTACAAAAACTTTAAACCAGTCAACAGGCTTATACTGCAAATGACAAGAACCAAATTACTAAAATTTTCTAACCAATTCCTCATCTGTATAATGGGGCTATTAATTTGATGTTATACTGCAATGGTCAGAGGCTTGAAGAAAATGAACTCCCTGGTGCATGTCTTATAAAATTCAGAGGATACTATAATGAGCTCAGTTTATTCTTAGCAAATCATAGCAGACTACATCAAACCGAAGGATATCTAGGGAGTGTGACCTCCAGAGTTACATTGGTTGTCGATGGGAGATGTTCTTTTATTACTAATTTCAGGATGATGTCCTGACAAGAAGGGGTTTTCCAGGACTCTTAGACTCCAATCATATTACCACAAAGCTCCAGAAGAATCAAAACTGCCTTAAGCACACCTCTTCATCTTCATTTAAAATCTGAGATTCAGATATGAATGATTACTATGCCACCAGTGCCACATTCTCTGTTGTCCACATTTTATATTAAGTGACTGTGACTCAATGTCCAGTCTGTGGCCATGCCCAAGCTTTTCAAGATCTTGAAAAGTCTAAGTCTGGCCAGTCCATATCATGTAATAGTATACTGATTAAGGTATAATTTTGATGTAACGTGTGTAAATAGCTGAGCTAACTTCCTAGTACATTGTATGTGTTCAATGTATATTAGCTATTATTAACGATCTGATTTAGCTTATGATCTCATAAATATCTTTTTGACCTTTCTTTCTCACTTATTTTTCTTCCATTTATCAATTCTTCAATATATTCTTGCACAGAGCAATACATTAGAATTATGATGAAATACATGAATTCATTTTAAGAAGGTTATATAATGATACTATGGTAAAATCAAAGTGTTATCTATTTCTAGTTTATCTATTGTTATCAATGTAATCCTGGCTTACTTAATCAATATGGAAATTGCCATAGAAAATTAATTTAAAATTGGAAACTTTATTGCTTTTCCTGGATGTGTTTCTTCCTTAACTAAAGCTAGGGTTCTTTTCATAAAGAGTACATAGAGAATACATGTTTGATTATACAACTATATTCTCTGCCATAGGCTGCCCATTTAGTTGTTCAAACATCCAAGATCATGCATCTTCTCATTGAAAGGATATACTCAGCCACAGCTCAAATAAGGAAACACTAAAGTATTTATCCAGTTACTGCATCCAGACGCATATCTCTGTGTGATGTGCAGTCAAAGCTATGAGCATCTTTTTTAGGTTTTGAGAGCTATAAACATTGTAGAAGTTTCTACCTTGCTGCTGTTCTATCGGGGCCCTAGATCTGCTCCTTGAAAGCTCTTTCTTTTTTCATTAATTTCCAGATAGAGTGGGCAATAGAGAATATATCCTCCCGGGGAATGCACAGCTTTCACTACTTTTGCTCTGTGGTGCAGTTTTAGAGGAATGTGTGTTGTTTTACAGAAAAACAATCAAAGGCTTTAATCCGTATTTCAGTATTAAAACTTCTATTCCTTCCTATGACAAGAATATACCAATTTATTCATTATATTGAACATAATTAATTTGATTCTTTAAATATCCTGTCCTAAGTGTCTGCTCTCTGAGACCCTGGTGTTATTTGTTAGTGTATTTTAAATTGGCTGCATGTCCAAACCTCTTGAAGGGTCATATATATACGTGTATATACACCTTATATAGCTAGATAGAGATATATAATTATATCTCATCTATTTCTATACCTATATCTGTATCTCCATCTATATCTATATCCATGAAACTAGGGCAATTTTTGTATTTTTAACTTGATACTTTACCTCTAATTAAAACGTGTTTTTCTTTTTTGACATTTAATGAGTATCAGCTCAAAGCTGCACTACTGGGTTTATATAATGGAAAACTATTTAGTTATTGAGGAAGTGACTAAAGCTAATAATAGTTCTAAGGTACATTCCATGACTGAAAAATGAGAATAAGGTGAAAAACCTTCATTTAAATAAAAGTAAGCAAATAGAATGATACATAGTTCTGTATCATCACATATTATTAAGATTCCAAAAAAAAAATTCTGAAAGGATTTTGAACTGTGGAGATTTTTTTTTCCAATCTGATAAAGAAGCTCAAAGAGCAGAGAGGCAGAAAATGGAATTAATGATGTATTTAAATAATAACTAAATCCTACTTTCTAATTTATAGAATAATATACTATATTCATACGGCCATTTTACAGGAATTATGGGGTCTTTTCAAAAATAAAATATGACTCCTTCCTAAAAATTTGGAGGTAAATAGAAAAAAATGTTTTAAAATAAATTGATAAGTGAAATATAACTGTTCCAGATTATTAAAAAGTATAGTGAATTCCAACACAGGCATGAAGTAAGTTGGTGTGTCCAAACATGTAGTTGCCTCATTGTGTCCATTCTGCATTGATCCCATGACCATCCAATAAATGTTCTGGCAGCCTGGTGTGGCAATGTGACTAAATGATATGATGGCAAATGGAATATTGGCTGGAAGTAATGTGTATAATTCTGATTCATGTTCTTAAATGGAAGAAGCATGTCTTTCCTTACATTGAACTCCTTCTTGCTGACTGGAATACAAATCAGGTGATTAGTCATTCTGACTGTGCAGATCAGGAAGGAAGAACAAAAGGACAGAAGAAATTTTATCACTTCCCTATTCAACTTATTTCAGTTAAATTGACACATAATTAATAAAAAGAATGATTGAGTAAATAGTGCACGAAATATTTAATTTAATATAGTTCCAAAAATGCATCTCTACAAAATTTTGCATTAAAATTAAATAGTTAAGGGACCACAGCAACATGTTTACCCAGTTTTAAAAAAATTAAAAAATAATCTGGATGTTTATCTATAATTTACATTTGCTTTTAGAGATTGATATTAATATTTCCAAGTAATGTTTCTGCTGATGTTTTCACATATTTTGTTATATGCAATATTATCATTCAATAGATTACAAATATGGAAAATAATTCAAATGCAAATAATTCCCCTTTATCCATCAGATCTAAAATTCCAGATACTGTATTAACCAAGCAATGCTTACTATCAGGTATCAATCAGAATCCTACAACATTGTTTGAGAGTATTTATTTATCATATATACAATTGGGCAAAATGATGTTCATTGATCAGTATTATTTTTTTCTGTGGTATCTTCACTTCAGACGCATTAAAGGTTAATATAAGAAGGTCTATAGCAGACTTTAATTTAAAAGTGGTGGTATGAAGAATTTCAGAAGATGAAAATGTCAAAATCTACAAATGGGAATAGGATGGGAAGGGACTTACTGATCCATGTTACATTTTTGTCTTAATGTACACGCATTGTGGTATTTATAAATTTTAGGTATACCAAACAAGTATGTGTTTCAAAAAATACAAAATAAATATTTTTAAATAACTAAACATTTAATAATTTTAATAAACTGTGTTCTTTTCTTTCTTAATAATACATGCAATAATTTTTATCTTAAATCAATAAAATTGGTGAAATATACCATATCCCAAACTTACTCATTGAGCAGGTATTCAATATCCATGCTTATTTTTGGTCTGCTTGATGTATCACTTTTTGGAGGATTGTGTTAAGATGTTCCAGACATTTCTTATTTATCTATTTCATACTAAAATATATTTTCCACTTATAGAATGCAACTTTATATGTCTGTACAGTCCTGCATGTTGATTGCATTATTCAAATCCTCTCTGCTGTCACTTATTTTTCCCTACTTGTTTTGTTGAATTCCGAAAATAATATCAATATTGCCATTCTTGCTTCCTCTATGTTTTCATTTACATGATATTTATTATCTTATGTGGTTTCAACATTTATTACTTTGCTTAAAGAGTGTTTTCTGAAAATAATGCATAGAAAAGATTTTATTTTAACCCAACTTTCAGTATCTTGTAAATGATATATATTTATTTTGCTCCTTTCATCTTATTTCATATTTAATTTTTTTTATTTGTTGCATTCTCTTTTACTTTTTGTTTATTTTTCCACATTTGTGTTCATTCCCACATTTACCTTAGTTAACTTGGAAATTCCTAT
Organism: Cabassous unicinctus; assembly: GCA_029593785.1. Lineage (NCBI taxonomy): Eukaryota > Metazoa > Chordata > Mammalia > Cingulata > Chlamyphoridae > Cabassous > Cabassous unicinctus. Next base: position 23,501 of record JAQZBX010009335.1, read on the forward strand.
TAGGCTTTCTGTTTATCTAGTGGATAATTTTGCATTCAAAGAGCCAATATTCAATTAATATGTTTCTACCATATCTAAATATATTAACTACATCAAGTGCTTTATGTTTCCATGCTTCCCATATCCACAATAAGACATTGTATAAATCTTTAATCACTCAAGCCCCCCTAACTATAAAATCTTTAAAATGCTTTTTTTTCTTTCTCCCCAATCTAACACCCAAATTCTAGATTTCACAAATAATTTAGTACTTCTAATTACAGTCTGCTATTATTTTTCCCTTGCCATTTTACTCTTTTAATTCAATTGAGTGTTTTCAAATTTTAATTCAAGTCTTTGTGGAGTAAGTTGCTACAATGGTGTATCATGGGAACATAGGTTCAGTGCGCAACAGAAATTGTCAGCAAATGATTTCTTTATTACTTGCACAGTATAAAGTGTCCAGAAAGGCAAATAACCTCCTTGTTATTTACACAGCACAAAGAGTTAAAAAGAGCAGTGGGAAGAAATCCTATTCTGGCCAGTCTCCGAGGTGGCCAAAACGCTCTAGTCAGGGTTGGTAGAGGGAAATCTGCACTCCCCACTTCTCTTTGGAGAAGAGAGAGAAATCATGTGTTTTCTACCCACCTTAAGGGGTAGGGCAGGGTTGGGGGTGGGGGCATACCACCGAGAATTCCTGCCTTGATTAGCAGTTGGGGCTGATTTTTCTGGTTTCCAGGTTTTAAGTTCTGGCCTGACCTTTTCAAAAGACTTAACTTCTCCAGGTTTGGAATGGCAGACAACAGAAAAGGAGGTAGGGGTAGTGGAAGGCCAAGTGAACTTGCCACCACCAGATTCTGGATCATTTAATTGATCTCTAAATTATTTTTTAGATTCTATATCATAAAACTTTACTAGAATGACCTAAACCATTAATGTGCATATATAAAGAATAGTGAACCTAACCTTTCCATTTAACTTATTATAAATACTTTTTTTAGAATATATTTATTAAATAATACATCATATATAATGATTCATAATGCATATATTGAATTCAAATTCAATATAAAAGGTCAACTCTGAACATTCTCAGCAGGTTCATACTTAATTGATAGTGTTAGGAATAAGCCCACACAATCAAGACAACTCTGCTGAATTTTAAATATATATATATAATCAAAAGTAATAAAAAAAAAAAGGTAAAGATACTCCCTCCTTCTTTGTTAAACAGAGAATGATATACCCATTCACAATATATTATAAAAATATAAATTATGTGGATGGTGGGATAAGATGACAGTGGAACATTATATAGTAAAGTTTTCCTTTACTTTTAAGATCATGAGTTTGCATCTTAAAAATGTAAATATCATATAAAATTTGTGTTAATTAAATATTTTAGAATTCCAGTCTCTATTGTGTTTAAATGGAAGTATTGATAACTCAGGGTGGTTGAGGATTTGCAGTTTATATCAAGAAATCAGTTCTGTTATGATTAATTTTATTCTCAGTAGAATCAATATTTGTTTCTTTCTTTCACTGTGCACAGAGAAAGCAGACAGTGATGAATCACATGTATGTCTCCCAGGTTTATTCACATACCCATATTAGTATAGCTAGTCAATTGGGTTGGCTGACCTTTTTATCGTCTAAATGTTTATGTCTTCTTTTCAAGAGGATTAAACTATATGGGTAAGATATTTTCTTTCATTCTGAAACCAAGCAGCTGGAAAACATCCAAAGTTCTAAGCCTGTGTCAAGGATTGAAGTCAAAGGGTTTGTACTGCAGAGCTCTCTCCTGCTATTTCACTCAAAGCTCAACCAGGCAATGCTGTTTTTCAAGCATATACCCTTCGGCCTGCCCTGCTTGCTCAGTAAATCTGAAGTCAGAGCCATGACATGCTCTAACTAGATTCCCTCACCATTGTATACTCTTGCAAGAACATTTCTCATGGAAGATAATTTTTTCCCAATGATTTGGGTCCTGGACACCTGAGAACTGCTGTTCACAGAGGATTGGGTTAAAAGCCCTCATCAGATGCATTAGCACACTTTGATTTTCAAAATAGAAAGCTATTTAGAAAATGTTACTATAATTAAAATTTAATTATATAATAAAAGTTGATAACTATCTTTTTAATTAAATAGATTTTATTAGGCATCTACCATATAAAATTGTTATAGCCACTGTGTAAGATACAAAGAAGACAAAGAAACGAGAAATAAGAGAGAGAAGAGAATATTTCTCTTGTGAATATGTACTTGTGTTCAAATAATGATTCTAATATTTACTACTTATTTAGACTTAGGCAAGTGCTTTAGTTTTAATTTACTATTTATAAAATGCCAGTAGTAATGTGTAAATCTTAACGTTGTTGTGAGACTTGGGTATATCCAAAACATCCAGCAAAATACCTAGCATTTAATAACATTCAAATATTAATTCTATTTCCCTCTCATTTCCCTCCAAAATATCAGAATATAAAAGTAGAGGGAAAATGCTTAAATAATTCTAATAGAAAGGAATCTCTCATAAATGCAAATAAGTACCTAGGAAATATATAGCAAGTACTGGATAAAATACATTAGAAAGAAATAAAAATAATACAATTCCATTTTAAGATATAGACTAAAGGTGTCTTTATTTCAGCAAAATGACAAAAAGAATAAAAATATGAAACACATGCTTCATCTTTGGTGAAACTGAGTGATCTGTAGTATCAGTCAAAATATATAGAATTAAAGTTTTCTAAATGCAATAAATCAATCACATGGAATTTAGGAAGACTTTTAGGGAAAATACCTGTGTCTTCTGATCTCAGCTGAAGCCTGCAGAGCATAAGTTCTCCCAATGATGCTTCTTAAGTGGTTAAATAGCAATCTTGTTGGGAGCAGCAGGCCAGCATGCACAGGCTGACCATGGAAGTTTTTAGAGATACTGTTAAGCTCCAAATACTAGTAGGGGCGATAGAGTTGAACATGACAACACACAGATAACCATTATTGCCGGGGGGTAAATAAGACATACTGTTCTGTAATCTGAAGTTCCTGATATCTGCAAACCATTGAGCAGTAAATCTGAAATCAATTCATACGCTTTCAATCATGTTTCATTTGGGGATGGAGAAAGAATACCTACCACTGCAGTGATACTGACGGGGATCCATGTGAGTTCCCTGGGTTGTTTTGCCTTGTGCAGATAATTAGAATACACACCAAGGTTTTGATCACACAATGGAAAGAGTTTATTAAGCTGGCCGTGGTCTGGGGAGAGACAAAGTTTCAAATCTGCCTCCTCAAACAAAGAAGGCTAGGTTTTTAATATAATTTTCAGGCAAAGAAAGGTGGGGTATAGATGTTAGGATGTCAAGAAATATTGATTGATTTGTATAATTGGAAGTGTTTAAGCATATCCATATCGCTGGCTGTGATAAGTATAAGGCTATAAGTTACAAACTGGGTCGTAAATTGCTTAATTAACATACATTAGGAACTGACAAAGTCTAGTTAGTTAATACATAAAGTTGTCAATAGTTCAATCCAGGTAAGATAAAGCTAAACTAAACAAAGTTTGGTTGGGGGTAATACAAAAACTTGTAAATCACCTAATTAACATGAAAAAACGAAACTAAGTAGGTCATCAGGGGCTGTTAAGGATTGACAAAATCTATGCATAGTAAGATAAGGGTATACAAATGGGGGTTAGTTTGGAGTTAAAGATTATACAGTTATATAAATAGAATCAAAGCAATAAGTTTCAGATATTTGTCTCTAGCTACTTTTAAAAGTTAATTTTAAGCGACCATGGTTATATGACTACTTTCAGTCTTTCAATACCTACTAAACATGAATACACATCAAGGTATTCAAACGTGTAATAATAAGATGAATTAACAGAGGATTTATAAAAAAATGACAAAATAACAAATTAAACAAAAAACATATTTTTACAAATTGTTAAAAGATAGCAGGCAAATTTAAACATAGGAAAGGTATACAGTTTTTTTAGTATCATAAAGATTTAAGTTCTCCCAAATGATCTATTTTTAAAGGGCCATTTAATAGGCACCAAAATATAACAATTTTTATGACACAGAAACCTAAAAAATTCTGAACTAAAAGTAGTTCAGATAGCTTGTTATGTAACAGCACTATAATGAAATAGAATTAGCCAAAGAAAAGAAAAGAAAAAATGAAGCAAACAGCAAATTCCTATCATCCATGTTTGTCAATATATCAGAGTGGTTAATCTATTGATTTAAATAATAATAATAAAAAAAAAACCAACCAACAAACAAAAAACAAACCTGCAGCATTTTCCAAACTGGGGAAGCAGAGCTTAATTTTCACGTATAAAATATACATTTGCAAGAATAGCAAAGACTGTACTAAAAATGAGAGGGAGAACTATCAACATACATTAAAATATTATACCTAAACTGAATAAATATTGTTAAATAATAAATAGTCCAATATAATATAAGAGTTTACAAACATATACAATTCATATATATATTTATATATATAAAGGTATTACTTCTTATTAACGGGGCAGGATGAATTGCTTATGAACTATTGTTTATCGCACTGGCCTGTCTCAGAAAGATGCAAATTTTAAAAACACATGTGTAAAGATAGAAAATTTTACCTGAATGTAAGAAATTACTAAATGGCAAAAATATAAAAAATGATGTATAAAAATAACCCAAGAAACTGGATAATATTGCAATACTTATAACAAAAGGATAACTTTTAATTTCTTAAAAGGTTTTATAGCTCATTAAGGAAAATAAGCCAAGAGAAATGGACAAAGAACAGGAGCAGCCAAGGAACAATAAAGAAAACACAGTGAGAGCATGTTGGGTATATGGGAATCCTCTATATTTCGTATGTCACTTTTCTGTAACCTAAAGCTTCTTTGAAGACAAAATGAAAAAAATAGGACACTAAGGGAATAAACAGAAGAAAATGTCACTTTACATACAAATCTTACAGTGATGAAAGACACAATGTAAAAATAAATATTTTATATTTTTTATTTTTTTATTATTCCAATTAAAAAATTTTTTTTGGTATTTTATTTGTTATTTTTAAAACTATCGTTATTAGTTCCTTTTCTTATTAATTGTATTTGGTATTCTGTTAGCTTCATTTTTGAAGAAGTTTTGGATCACAGAGGGGTTACAACTGTGATAATGGAAGATCATTGGTGCGCGGTGCCACTGATGGAGGAAGCATGGGAGAGGGACATACCACTGGGACATACCACTAAGGCATACGAATGTGGGCATTGTCATGGTGAGTGGAGATCCATGCAATAACTGAAAGAATATTGAATTCCCATCCTGCAGAGCTCTGCCACATTCTTTAATGGGACAGAAAGAATCCCGTGAGTACAGCAGTAGTGACTAGTGAAGGAGGATGGATCATTGATGGGCCCTTGATATTGATGACTGTACTTATGAACCTTTACTTTTGAAATTGAAACTTAGCCTAGTATTATAGGGTGCCTAAAAGTTACCTCCTGAGAGGCTCCTTGTTGCTCAAATGTGGCCCCTCTCTAAGCCAAACTCAGTATATAAATGCATTACCTTCCCACCAGCATGGGACATGACTTCCGGGAATGAGCCTCCCAAGCACCAACTAGCAATGAGACTGGAAAATGACCTTGACCAAAAGGGGGAAAGGGTAAAGACAAGTGAGTTTATATGGCTAAGAGACTTCAAAGTGAGTAGGGAAGTCACTCCAGGGATTACACTTATGCACGTCTCAGCAGGATCTCATAGACTGCCAATGTAAATATTGCCTCAAATAGCAGGGCTCCTGAGTGCTCTGGACACATCCAGACACTATAGGCAGGGCAGGAAGCTCAGGTGTTTGGTGCCTTGCCAGTGGACCCTACTTTGGAATTTATGCTCTCCAGTGCGACAGAGTTGGACTCAGTTGTGGTTTCCCTACACATGCCTCTTCTGCCCCTTCTATTTGTACCTATAGTTCTTACTAGAGTTGATAGTTGTATGTCCAAGAGACTTAAATCTTTGGGCTGTCCATGTGCCAGCTGGACCCTGAATTTTAACAGAGTTGAAACACCTACTCTCCAGTTCATTGGACTCACCCAGGACAGCTAACAAGGAGATTATGATGTACAATGACCATCCCAAGGAATAGAGAAAGTCTGCAACTGCACGCAAAATAGTTCCATCCATCTGCCCCATGGGATCTAAGCCTCCTCTCAATTAGAGACAGAGTGGGCATCACCATCCCAGTGTCCTCAGGATTGGGGAATGAGCAATAGACTAGAGTAGACTTACTGTCATTCTAGTATAGACTTATGTGATTCTAGCAATTGAAGAACTTTTATCATTGATGTGGAGGCAGTGGCCCCTGGAGGTTCTGAGGTCAGCAAGAGGGGAAAACAGGTATAATATGGTGGTATTTTCAGGACTTGGGAATTGGCCTGAATGACATTTCAATGACAGATACAGATCATTATATATCTTTTCATAACTTATAAAACTATGTGAGAGAGAGTGTAAACTACAATGTTAACTATAATCCATGTTTAGTGGCAACATTCCAAAATGTGTTCATCAATTATAACAAATCTAGCACACTAAATGAGGGGAGGGGACAGAGTGGGGCATATGGGAATCCTCTGTATTTTTTATGTAACATTTATGTAATCTAAGTATCTTTAAAACAAAAAGTGTATTTAAAAAAAAGAAAACACAATTGTTCTTTAAATATTTGAAAAGCAATTAAATCCCACTCAAAACTATGTAAATTCTAACAAAAAGGCAATGAGAGAACAGTTTTTCCATATTCAATATTGGCAATGATAAAAGAGTAGTACTTTTACTATGAGGATGTGTGTACAGAAACATTGTTAGTGGGGACAATTTGGCAACATTTATCAAAATTTAAAAATGCACATACTTTTTGACCTGGTCATTCTATTCATAAAATTTTGTCTACAGTTTTATCCATATATGTGGACAAACAAATACGTATAAGGAAATTCATTGTTTTTGATAGTGAAATATCTCTATATATAGTACCAGGTATATACATGTATTTCATCCATCCTATGGAATATTATGCAGCCATGAAAAGAATGTTTAAGCTCTAGATGTGGTGTTATGAAACTAGCTTCAAAATACCCTGTTAAATAAAAGAACATTTAAAAAGACAAGGAATCGAACAAAAGTGTACAAAGTATGCTACCAAAGGAGAGAAGTATAAGTTTATATATTCTTAGAATAGATCTGGAAACCTGTCAAAGAAATGGTTAACAATTTTTATCTCTGATGGAGAAAATTAGCTGGCTCTTATGTTTTGATGGATTGTTTTTATTCCAGTGGATACTCTAAAGTACTTAAAAATTAAATTAAATTAAGAAATTACTTTGAAAAATCTATTAAAATATATTTCTAATAATTGAAAATGATGTGCCTTATCTTATTAATGTATCTTAAGAAAGTGAGCTTATCAGTGGAAAATCTGTGTAGTAAGTCCTGAAATTCTATGTGCTGCCCTGACATCTTTGAGCCTCACAGAGCCCCAAAGACCTAGCTGTCAGTTTCCTAGCTCTCAACAATTTGCCACAAGTCACAATGGGAAATTCTCCCCACAAGGCTAGTTCTCCTGCCATCCAGACCAGTTCCACCTTATCTGGTCCTTAACAGAAAGCTTTCACCTCCTTCCCAGCCTGTGTAAAAGCTAATCACATCATCCCATGGAACTAGGGGTTACTCTACACTCTTGTCTCTTCAAAGTGTGTCTTCCACCCCTGCCGGTTCACTCTGCTCAGGAGTGCAAACTCCGTGGGGTACTGCATAGAATATGGTGTCCCCCTTTCCTAGACTATGAATATATGTAACTAATAAACTGCTGTCAGTCTCATCTCTTGAGCATTGAGTGTTGTGTTTTTGGCTTCTCATACTATTTAATAAGGAGAATCCCTCTACTAATGGGATGAATAGGAGGTTAGAACAATTGTTGTAATGAACAATATAACATAACCATGACTAATGGCATCTGGGACTGCTCCCATAATGTTCCTCATACCATGAATGCTGCCTGGGACAGGACTGCCAATTGCTAGTTGGCTTGCATTTAGCTTACTCCATGTTCTGTTGTTTCTCTTGGGTGCTGCCCTCTCCTCACACTCTATACATTCCCAAGGTGAAAATTGTTGTTAATTGACTATATCTGTGTATGGAGTGCCCTTGTATGTGGCACTTGGTCTCTGGGACTTCTGCCATTCAGTCTGAGACAGGGCAACCACCTACATGAAGTCAATCTGCAAATAGGGGATAAGAACAGTGATAACACAGTGACTTAATCAGTGTGAGCTTGAGTCTAGATTTCTGAAAGTTGGGCTAGAGTTTTCAGAGATAATGACTCCAGTGCACTACATCAAGTCTGATGATTAGAGATTGATCACTGGCCATCTTTGGGAAGGTACCCAGCCTTGCCCTCCATATTACTGAAATTACTTATTCTATAAGATCAGAAACCAGTATGTCCTTTGCTATATAGATTTAGTTATAATGGTCTGTCCAGTGCTTCTTTCAATAGCATCTCAGTCACAGTTTGCCTTCATCTCCCAAGGGACATGATACACCTTTACCTAAGCAAAAGGTACCTAAGTATCTCTTCCATCACACACAATCCTTGAAGGCAGGATATTAACTGCGTCCTACTTTCTCCAGGAGCACAGCCATGACATATTGATGGTATCTTCCTCTGAAGAAATTCATTTGATGTAATCATTAAGGACTTTCAAATACAAAAGAGCTTACAAAGAGGGGATGGGCAATTACCCCACACATAATGCAGGGCTCCACCCTCTCACTATATTCATGAAAGATATTTGGTAAATCAAGGGATGTAACATCTCTACACTGTCAAGAAACAATTGACCCTTTAGCACTCACAAAGTTAATACAAGTACATTCTGTAGTCATTTTTTTTTTCAGTTCTGGAAGCAACATATTCCTCTTTTACAAATTTGACTTAGTATAACCGATGCTATTGCAAATGGTCCCAACTTAAATAGGGCCTCTGTATTAATCAGGGTTCTCTCGGGAAACAGAATCAACAGGAGATATCTGTCAATAATATGAGATTTTATAAGAGTCTCTCACGCAACCGTGGGGATGAACAAGTTCAGGTTCCGCAGGCAGGCTGCAAGCCAGGGGCTTTAGTGAAAGTCCGATGAAAGGTCCTTGATGAGTTTCTGGGAGAAGTTGGCTGTCCAATGACGAGCTGGGAAATTCTCTCTGAATGTTGAAATCACTTCCCCTTTTAAGGCCTTCAACTGATTGGATAAAAGCATCAACCATTGATGATGCAATCTCCCTGATTGATGCAGATATAATCAGCCATCCACGCAGTAAACTCACTGGTGATTGAAGTCCATAAATGTTCTTGTATTACAATTAGCCCAGTGCTTGCTGGACCAAACACCTGGACACAATTACCTGGCCGAGTTTACACATTAGCCTAACCATCACAGCCTCCTTCAACAAAAACTCTAGAATATGTCCAAGCTGAATTATAACAGGCATTCTCATTAGTGCTTTCCTTCACTATAGAGACTTTATCAACCTCCTCTTTTGCCTCCTGGAGTCTCTTGCTTGATGGCCATAAGATGTCCAAAGTCTTTTGAAGCACGAAACTGCCCTCCTTGCTCCACACTAGTCACATTAACTGTTTTTGCTGGCCACAGACTGAGCTCTCCCTGAAATGAGACTCTCACAGACCCTGAGTCAGTGACCATCTGTACCTAGCTGCCCATTATGCCTTGGGTTATGGAAGTAGCGTCTCACAAATTCGACACTGCTACTGGGACTTCTTTGATTCAGGAACCAAACCTTATCCCGCTGGCCTCTTCTACTTTCAGGAAGGGAGCCTCCCATGTTCTCAGTGTCTTACCAGTTGTCATGATGCTGGAGGAGGACACTGGACTCCCAGAACCCTTGGCTACCTGGGCAGCCCCTTGTAATCAACTGAGTGAACAGCAAGGGGAGTTCACACACTCTACCGATATTATCACCCTCATCATATGTGATGAAGCTCAATAGAATATGTTCTTTTCCATTCCTTAGCCAGGATATTTATGATAAAGGATTGGACCCAAGTGTCAGTACTATTGACAAAACTTCAGGTAGTCCTCTGAGCCCTGGGTTTCTGGGCCAACAAACGAACCTGTCCGCATATTTATACAAACTATTGGACATTACCTGAGAATTTCCATCTTTGAGGTAAAGAACTCTGGGAAAATCCTGCCTCACAGAGAGAAAAATTATAAATCAAGGTAACAGTTATCTCTACATATACTGAGGTCATAATCCAAAGCCTCACCAGGATACTCGTTATCCACTTCAGAGTTCCAGAAATTCTGTATAGTGACAATGGAACACATTTCACATCTCAGAATACACAATTTGGGACCTTGTGAAAGGAATTCAGTGGAACTCTCATCTCTTAGATATGTCCCAGGCAGATGGGCTAATTGAGTGGCCTAATGTTCATCTTTTTGGTGACTACCTAACTCTATGGCCCTCTAGCTCTTGGTCAAGAGCCTACTTTGTTTCCTAGAAACACAATTCTCCTTCTCTATACAGAGTAAAATAGATGTTTGTTATCAAAGCCTCGAGGGACCATTTGTACGGTGAGGCCTAAAATTCCATGTGCTGCCTTGACATTTTTGAGCCTCACAGGATCCCATAAGCCTAATCACGAGTTCCTTTGCTCTCTCCAGATTTGTTTCCAACCTTGCTGGAAATGCTCATTATTTCCTATCAGCCAGACCAGATGCAGATCATCCTGTCCCCAACATAACAGGTATTACCTCCCTGCCAGCTTGTGAATTTATTCAAATCAGCCAAACACCTCATCACGTGGGGGCCAATGGTCACCCCACCTCTGATCACTACAAAATGTGTCTCCCACTGTCCCTTCTGGTTCACACTGCTCAGGAGTGCAAACCCTGTGTGGCCCTGCATACCTGGGGATATGGGGATATGTGTATATGAGACTAATCCACTGTTGCCAATCTTACCCAATCTAATTGGGTGTTGTGCTTTCAGTAATTTTGTATTATTAAGAGAGGGATTTTCCTCCTTCAACAATAAGAAATAGTTAGAACAAAATCATAATATTGTTGGCTTTTTCCACTACCATTGGTTTCAAAGCAAGCATGTCACAACTTAACATGTTATATTGTTAAGCTGCAGGGTGTTGAGGTGGTCAATTGGAATAACAAGCCAAAAGGAACATAACAATCAAAATTTATTTATGTACTATAACATGGCAAGTAAGAAACCAGAAAGAGAAGGGTGATGGCTCCCCAGTGTTTCATTTTTTCCCTATAAAATGGTGCCAGGTAAAGGTCCTATGACATGCAGTGTAGATGGGGAAAAATTGTCTTATGGCTGAGAAGCCCCAAGCCAAGAGTTTTTTTTTGTGTGTGTGTGGACTTAAGGGACGGTAGAGAATAAGACATGTGGGAAGGCTAAGAATGGAAAGGTACTGAGTTGGAGTGGAGAAAACGGCCTTGCTTAAGGCCCCAGATGAAGCCACCTGGCCTAGGAATTTAGGTTTGTGTATGAGCCTGGTTGGCCCAGGGCAGAGAGAGCTGAGTCCTTGACTATAATTCCCTTCGAGACTGCCAATTCACTGGGGAGGACAGGTTTCCCCCATGAAGCCAGTCTGGCCAACCTCATAATTGTCTGTGGTCAGGACTGAGAGATCACATGTAAGGTTCTGGCTGGGAGCTGGACTTCTCACATCTACCTTTTGGTCCTTCAGGGCCTATGGAAACATAGGCTACCATATCATAGATTCAAATGGGTCAGATATTTCGGGCCTATGACCATTACCTGTTAATCAGTCTGAGGCAATAGTGAAACAGGGAGACAATCAGACACTCAAAGCAGGTTGATCAGAACTGCCTGGAAGAGTGAATATAGACATTAGCCCCAACCCTTGCCAATGCAGAAAAAGATGTTCCCTAGTTCTTTAGAGTTTATTCTAAATGAGGCCTTCTGCCTAAGCTTCATAATGGACTGTTCTACATTGCCAATTTTATTGACCAAGGTGCATGAGGTGTTGACAATTGCATAGACTCCTCACTGGCTAGCCAGCAGTAAGTTGAAGGCTTTGAGGTTTTCCAACAATATTGAGGGTGAAAGTCAGATTGCGCACAAACTTTTTAAACTGGATAACCTAAATGGTGAGGAAATGTTGAAAATTTATGTTGATTTAGCAAGTTAATTAGGTACAATTGGCTGGCTGTTATATTGTGAGTTTAATACAAATACTCAATTGTGTATGCAAGTTTAAAGCTACCTTTGGGTTTATTAAGCTGGAAAGTTGATGGTATAGTGTATCACAGATAAATTCACTTCACGGGACTTCTTTAGAATGAGTGAATGACTGTGTACTTAAGATGATAGGGTTTCAGGGTTCCAGTGTTTGCACACCTGTGACACCTTAACAGTTAAATTAATTTACAACTTCTGGAATGGAATAAACATCTAGAAGATATGTTGAAACCCATGACTGAATACTTCCTTCATCTACCTTGTTCCATTCAATTGACCTAAAGACCAGATTTTGACAAGAGCCTCTGATGGTTCATGGCCATATACCACATTCATTCCATAAGTTTATTAGTGCTAAAATCTACGTAGACATATTAGTTTGTATAAGTTGTTAACTAAAATATGAGGTTCAGCATACTGTTAAGTTGTTATCCATGGGTAAGGTGGGAATTTTTCTCTATAATGAATATTCAAGTGCAACAGGGAAGAGAGAGATAAGGCTATTCTTTATGAATGGACCTACATTGTCTTTTCTTTATGCATAGACCTATATTGTCTATTCTTTATGTATGGACCTATATTCTATCTTTGGTATTCAACTGTTTGTGACACCTGAAGCAGAAAAATGAGGTAATATATATGCATCAATTTTAAGCACTCCAAATGAAGCAAAGTGGGGACAAAATTCCAAGAGTTAGCTGAGTTTTACCCCATCTTACCAAGATTTGTAACTTATGCCTGAAGTTGACTAAGTAACCCTCTGTTATAACATTTTTCCAATTACATTCAAGTTAGATAATAATGGGAAAAAAATTTTGGAGGAGAGTTTCTAAAAGAAGGTGATTTTCCTTACATCAAAGCCCATATCATCTGGCTTTGTGATAATAAATAGCAAATTGTGTTCAAATCATCATTGAAATTTGTCTGATGCTTGAAATTCCTGTGAATTCTTTCTCTAATAACTATCTTGTGGTAAGTAGTAAAATAAAATTTTAAGACATATGTGGCTTACCCATAGAGTCTTTTAAGAGAGCATTATTGACACTGAGCATTTGTCCTTACCACTTCCTTAAGAAAACTCACCCATATATTGAAAAGTGTTGTGGGCATTGAACCATGTCCCCATAAAAGACATGATAACGTTTCAACTCCTAGTCCTGTGGATTGAGATTTCTTGAAGATGTCACTTCAATTAAGGTGTTGCCCAACTCAATGAGGTTGAACTTTAATCTGGATTACAGGAGTCCTTTATAAGCAGAATGAAATTCAGACAGAGAGAGAGAGACGCCATGAGAAGCAGCCAGAAGCTGGAATTCAACGGAAACTGGAAAGAAAGGGTAAGATGCTGCCAAGTGAGTTGCCATGTGATGGAAGAGCCAAAGAACTTCAAATATTGAGGGTCAGCCAGAATATACCAACCCCATAGGGGAGCAAACTCTCTAACCTCTGAAAACATGAACCTATAAACTCCTGTTGTTAGACCAACCCATTGCATGGTATTTGTTTAGGAGCAGGGAAACTAAAACAAATTTTCCCCCACCAGAAAATGGGGTGCTGCTTTAACAAATACCTAAAAATGTGGAAATGACTTTGGATTTGGGTAATGGGTTGTCCTGGTTTGATTTTTTTATGGACCCAGAAAATTATGTTCTTAAGTTAACCCATTCCTGTGCATGTAAGACCTTTTGGCTAGATTCAGTTAAGGGACCTTTTGGTTTGATCACTTTTGATTAGATGGCTTCAGTTAAGGGCCTTTGATTAGATTGTGGGGCCCAGGTTGTGTCCTAACCCTTTTACTGGAGTCCTATATAAACGAAGGAGAGGGCATAGAAAGAGATCTGCCAGTTTTTACCCTGACATGTAAGAGAGCACTCCAGAATATTCTGCATCCCAGAGAGACAGAGAGACCCTGAGAGGCAGAGAGAGAGGCCAGAGACTGGAATCAGTGAGCAGCCCAGAGCTGAAGCAACAAGGCCAGGAAGAGAGAGGAGAAATGAGCCATGTTCCTGATTGTCCCCAGCTGAGGTTGTGGAGAAAGTGAGCCTAGAAGAGAAGGTAGAGACTGGCTGCCATTTTTGGTTTGTCACACGGCAGGAATCCAGGACTGCCAGCAGCCAAACTTTGGTGAGAGAGCATCACTTGATAATGCCTCGATTTGGACATTTTCAGAGCCTTGGGACTATAAGACTTTACCATGAAAAATTTCCATTATAAAAGCCAAACCATTTCTGGTATTTTGCTTTGGCAGTCTTTAGCAAACCAAAACATGGGTAAAGACTGGAAGAATTGTGAGGTGCTTGATAGAAATCTAATAGAGTTTGTGTTAATTTTGGACTTGTTTGGGACCTGTGACTCCTGTTTTCTTTCCAAGTTCTCCCTCCTGGAGTGGGAATGTTTATAGTATACCTGTACCACCATTTTATATTGGAGCAGATAACTTGATTTCTAGGTTTTACAGCTCCACAGTTGGAGAGGAATTTTGCCCCAGGATGGAATGAAAGTATTTTGCATATGGAAAGAATATATCCTTTGGGGGTCCAGAAGGCAGACTGTTGGGGATTGAATCAGGCCCCCTACAAAAGACATGTTCAAGTCCCAAACCCTGTTCCTGTGCATGTGGATCTCTTGAATATGCTGAATATATTACTTCAGTTAAGGTGTGACCCAACTGAATGAGTTTGCACTTTAATCTGGAGTCCTTTATAAGAAGAATGAAATTCAGAGAGAGAGAGAAAGAAGCCATGAAGAGTAGCCAGAAGCTAGAAGTCAATGGAACCTGGAGAGAAAGGAGAATATATAGGCATGTGCATTGCCATGTAACAGAAAAGCCAAGGAACCCCGAAGAGTGCCTGCTAGCCAGAAGATACCAACCCCATAGGAAAGCAAGACTACTATCCTCTGAAATCATGAGCCAGTATATTCCTGTTGTTAAGCCAACCCATTGTATGATATTTTTTTAGCACCCAGGAAACTAAAGCAGGTAGAATAGAGTATGTGATCAGTAACCATAATTAGGAGCATCTAAACATCATCTAGGAATGGACAAAACACTGTGTTTAAACGATATAGCCTAAAATTTTCTCATTTGACATAGTAAATGAGCTGCTGTTGACCTTAGCTGGCAACACATTTATCATCAAGCCTTTCTAGGATGACCAGCCTGGCTTCATCCTGAACCCATGTAATGGATAATAAATGATAATTGGTACAAGAGACAGCATCACCTTCACCATCCGAAGGTTATGATAACACAAGGACATTTTCAATCATATTACAAAATATTTTAATCATCTTATCTTTTTTGTTCTTATTTGTTTTCCCTTGCATTTTTTCCCCCAGGGAAGACAATGTAGGGATAAGAAACATGTAGTTTAATCTCAAGAAGAGATCTGGCAACTTTCACGTGTATTCAATCGTGTCTGATTTTTGGATCATCTGACTTTCAAAAATTCAGGTAATTTAAAAGTAACTGGTACTAAGTTTCTTGTCCTTTCTAAAGTACAAGAGCATTACCTCAATAGAATATCAAGGGAAAAATGTTTCCCATTCATCTTTAGAAGCAGAGTGTGTTCATTATCCTAGTGCATTGATAGACTCTTATGGGAGTCTGAACAGTAAAGTAACACAAGGAATATAAAATAAAATTATAAAGTAATTAACAAAGAGGAAGGTTACATGAGATATTTTGAAATAATGGAGCAGAATAAAGAAGCTTTCGAAACTTAATTTTTATATCCAAAGCTATTTGAATTGCTACTTTCCCTAAGTCCTGATAAAGTAATGCTACTAATTTTCCTGAATGGTATTAAATGTAACTCTCTGTGCTCAGTAGCACAGATAAGGTAATACCACCCTTTCAATCATCTGAGTTAAAACATTGATATTGTTATCCCCATCCCCTTCACCCTATAAGTTCAGTATATTATCAATTCATCATACTGTAGGTTTAACTGTTGGAATATAGCTTTAATGGTTTTTCTTTTACACTAATTGTCAATTCTTGATTTCAGGACAGGACATCAAAAGATAACGATTTATATCAGAATTATTAAAATAGCTTCTTTCATTGCAATTTTAACCTGGTATAATGCTTTCTTAATAGGAATAATTAAAGACTCAAGTTTACATAAGAACAATTTTATATAAGCACCAATCTGAATCTATCAAATCTTTGAGTCAAACATACATATACCCAATAAATAAATCTGCATTGAATAAAATACATTTGTGAATTATAAGGTAATTACTTCAGACACATATATTTTTTTAAATTTATTTTTCATTAGATATTCAATGATTTGAGTAACAGTGCTATTTTGAAAATAAAATTAACAGGATGCAGTGTTACAAATTTGTAAATGCAGAGTAAAATTCCTAGATTTAATGAACTAAGTCAGATTTTCTACTTATGGCTTTAGAGAGGTCTGTTTTCTAAGTTTTATTTTCATCTTATATATTTATTGTGGCTTCATTTTACCCTAAGAGCTGTACTAATATAAAGCTCATTATCTCAGATAGTAGATGTGACAAACAAAATAAACCTGACCTTCAACTTCAGTATTTTATCATCCATAGTTGTTTCTATGAACTGATAAGAAATATACTTTTGAGTATTATATACAAAGAAAGGAAAATAAATATTATTAGTCAAGGAAATATATGATGATAATAACATTGGTTTATTTTTATATCATATTAAAGTCTATACCTTTTATCATCTATACTAACATTCAACATCTCATATTGGCCATGAGGGTAAAGTAAATGATACTCTAGAAATGATTGACAGAACCTTTATTACATATAGCAGTTGTACTTTCCTTGAATAATATTTCACATTTTTATACTGTGCATT
>JAQZBX010009336.1:0-46297 GCA_029593785.1 Cabassous unicinctus
TGAAAGGAGTAGTCTGTGGATGTAATATTTCAATTGAAAGGAAGCTAGAGAATAATGTAGGGACTATATAACAATGATTTTGGTTGTAGATTAAGATTGTGGTTAATAGTATAAGAATGTTCTTCCTTTACAATGTGTTAAGTATATGGTTCTACATGGGAAAACTACAACTAATGTAATTTATGGATTAAAGCTAACAGTAATATTGTAATATTGTTGCAGCAATGGCAAAGAAGATATTATATTAATTCTAAGGGACAACAATAGCGGGATATAAGGGGATGTGGTATTTTTCCTTTTGGAGTAAAGAAAATGTTCTAAAACTGACTGAGGTGATGACAGCCGAGCTCTGTGATGAATATGAAAGCCAGTGAGTATTCACTTTGAATGGACTGTACAAAGCATGGGGCTGTATAACAAAATGAATCCTGTGGTGGACGATGGACTGTGGTTAACAGAACAAATATGAGAACATTCTCTCATAAACTATAATAAGTATATAATACAGGGTGCCATTAACCAGGTGGGTTAGGGGGAAAAATACACCAAATGTAAGATATTGGCTATGGTTAGTAGTAATGTTTTGACAAAGCTCTTTCATAGTTTGTAACAATTATTTCACAACAATGCAAGGTGGTAGTGGTGGGGTAATGTAAGGGAGCCCTGTATGATGATATGCTGTTTGTTTTGTAAGTTCACAACTTATATTATACACTTACTGTTTATGAATGCTCATGTATGAATGATCAACTTCAATTTTTGAAAAAATTGAAAAAAAAAAAAAAAAAGAAAATCCCAAAAGGAAAGAGGAGTGCAGGAGGACCTGGGCCAAATTCATACTTCCTCAGCAGTCTTGTTCATCAGACCTTCTGCTTGTACAGACAGGGGAGGTGAAATGAGGAATGGATGAGCACAGGAGAAAAGCAGTAGTTGTAAAAGATGGGGCTGGGCTGAAGGGAGGACCGAGATGTATCCAGGTCCACCTTCCTTCCTGGGGCTCCGAGCCCTGGGGTCTCAATGCCAGGCAGCACCTGATCAACTCTTCTACCCAAGCAATACTGTTGGGAGGCAGGCACAAAGAGGTTGAAGGTGCGAGGTGGTGCATGGAAGGCTGTCACAAAACAGCCTGCCTATCTCACATCCCCAAACTGCAAGGACAGCTTGTGTTCTGTGTGCCGGGGACCAGCCCTGCCTTAGTAACCAAATGGAAACAGTCAACAGCCTGCCCACAAAAGGCAGCAGCCCAGGGCACTTGCTTATCCCTGCACTGGCAATTGCACTAATTAACTTGACATCAGTGTGGGATCAGACTAAGAACTCCTTAAAGACACCGCATTGGGGGGTGGGCAGGAGAGCACACAGCTAGATTAAACGGAGTGAACAGGATTCCTGGCAGGCAAACTCTTGTTTAATTTGCCTGAAGTGAATTGATTAGAGATAGTGCTGTCATAAATCTATGTGACATAACTCTGGGTAAGCTGCCAGGGGCTGAGTCAGAAAGTGACCCGCTAGAACTGAGGGCAAGAAGAGATGGCGCTGCAGAACCAATGGGCTTCTCAGAAGCAGAGTTAGTTCACAAAAAGGCAGAGAAAATAAATTCAGTGAAGAAAATGACAATGGATCAAATCTAGTTACCATGAACTCAGAAGGAATTATTGTATTTCTGGGAATTTGGCTGGAACAAATCTTACCAAAAGGGGACCAATGGTTCATGGTTACATTTGATCAAAGAGTTCCCTTCATTCAACCAGAAGTCCTGATGCACTGATACCTGTGGCTTTTATCTCTAATGGAATCTTGTTGGGGCATGGCAGATGGAAGGTGTGATTCCTGGTTTGATAGTTCCATAGCCCCGAATGTCCTGCAGGCTCGAGGATGCAAAACCTGGACCACTGCCTCTTTTGGTGCAGTGCTGGGCCACAGAGATGCTTGTTGGAAGGGGCTGAATTTGAGTGAGAATATTGGAGATCTTTCCTTAACTGCTACCTAAAGCAGCCTTCTAGTTAAAGACAGTAAATAAAAAAGACCCTGATGCCATCTCTGCTCTCGTCTCATCTCCTCCTATTCTTGCCTCTGGATGAGGGCTCACGAAGAAGGTGTCTGGAAGGAAATCATACCTGGGAACTGGTCACCTAAGATGCTGGGAGCCTAGTGCAGAGTGAGAGGAAGAATAATGCCCCTGAGAGATTTAAGTTAGGAAAACAGATGGAGGAGGCTCAGCTCATCATGCTGTGTGTGTGTTTTCAGGGATGAGGGAGCCTTCAAAAAGGCTCCAAAGCATTGTCAATGGCATTATTTATAGGTCCAGAGAATGCATTCCAGCAGGAAGGGAAAAAAAGAAAGGATAGAGCTGAAAGCACTGAGAAGAAAATAAGAGGCAAGGAAGCGGACCATTTATAGATGTTTCATGCAGTAAATTAAACAGAGACTACTTCACAGAAGAGGGAGCGCCGCATTCTGGGGAAGAAAAGTGACCTTTTGACTCACAGGGCAAAGGGAGCAGAAGAAAGAGGGTAGAAAGAGATGCAATGTTGGGGTTAGGGGCTTTCCCCACAGGACAGGGCTGTCATTTCCTGTAGGTGTCAGGAAGGCACTGTGTAATTGGTTTCCCTCCATTTGCTCAGAGGCTGCTAATTAACGACAGAATTCAATCTGAGCGTCCTGGGAGAGGCGCTTGGAGGAGATGACAGGATCAAGGCGGGAGGAGCTTTCCCAGGAGGGCCAGCCAGACAGCCTCCCCGAAAGCCTTCGGGATCAGGTCTTTCTCGCCAGCTCTTCCACTCGGGCAGAAGGAAGGCGCACTTCCAGTCACCGCTCCTCCCTGCAGGTGCTAGACAAAGAGACTGGAACTCTCCATTGGCCTGAGAGTAGGGCTGGCACCTGGGGGGTGTTGGTTATAAGCACAGGGGTGGAGCAGAGAAGCCCCCAAGCCCTCCCAGGAAGCCGGGCTGACTGCAGAGGCATGAGGAGTCTAGAAGTCAAGCACAAGAATACAGGACTGGGGCTAATGCAGGGAGAGCTTTACTGTTTAAATATTTTGAGCAGCCACAAGTGTGCCTGTAACCAACCCGAACTGTAAAACAGAATCAGCCGTAAAGTTGGAAGTGAACCTACTCATTCATCCCCGGAATGTGCCAGAAGCATGAGCAGAGCCAACCCCCAAATGCCCTAGGAGCTCACGCTGGATTGTCGGGGCAGTGAGGATGCTGGGGCCTGGAGTTTGCCTTCTCCCTGTGGGAGGGACTGCACCCAAGCTCTGCTTCCTAGGGCTGGTGGCTTCTACTTCTCCATCGAGATGGCTGGCTACAACTTTTTCATGGTTAGGGGCTCTGCACACAATAGCTGCTCAATGAATGGCTCTTTAACCAAGGATTTCTTTCTCCTTGTAATCTTTTGAAAGTGGCTGTCTGTGAAGTAGTATGAGTCTGCTTTGTTTTGTTTTTTGATGGGCAAAGTTTTAGATCCAGCTTGCAAGTGCATGAGGCCCCTTTTTTTGCCTCTTCATCGCCAGCTTGCTCCCTCACTTGCCCTATAAGGGGAAGACGGGCAGGAGGGTGGGGGTCCCTCCACTGGAATACAGACCCAGAATGTGGGCCCAGAAGTGCCCAAGCCCCAGCACCCCTCTAAGAGGTGATGAGAGGATCTGAGGCACCCATGTCTCTCTTCTCTTCCTGGCCCTCAGCTGACATAAGTTTCCCCCAATAAAATCTGTTCCTTAGCCCATGCTGTGCAGCACTTAGTGTTTGGCCCTCATCCTAGGGCAGTGGTTCTCAAGCTTAGGGTGCATCCGGACCACCTGCAGGGCTTGATAAAACGCAGGTTGGAGCACCTGCCTCCCAGAGACTCCAATTCAACAGGTCTGGGGTGAGGTCAAAAATTTGTATTTCTAACAAGTTCCAGGACTCACACATGGACAGCCAGTATCCATTGCATGAGAAGTAAAGATCAGTGGGACCCATTCCACAAGAAAAACACAGGCACCATTAGTTACTAGGGATACAGCAATGTTCAGAACTACTCTGAGAAGCAAATATTAAATATTACATCTGTAAAATGATAAAGTGATACTTTAAGTGATACTGTTATGAGTAAAGATCAATGGGGAAACTACTTAGATTGGGACCATGAAGTTCAGGGAAGACTCTGAGGAAATGTTTTATGGGTACATTGTATCTCCTTGATCTTCTAGGGCAGCCAGGATTCAAATAATCTGCTCCAATTTTCAAATAATCTGGAAATTCTGGTATTGCAGCATCCAAAACTATATTTCCAGAATGGCCACTTGCTCCTGAAAATGACTGTAAAGACCTTGGTTAGACCACATATGTCAGTTGAGAAACTCTGGTCACCAAACTTCAAAGCCATGCAGCTGGTGTGATGGGATGCAAGGAGATGTCAGCTGTATCCAGGGCCTCCTGGCACTCTCCATTCTTTTCTGGAAAGCATCACCAGAGTAAATGTTTCAAATCCCACAGATAAACCAGCTTTCTCTACCACCCCAAGGTCAGTGAGTTAAACCTCCCCTGCTGCCCTCTCCACAGTGCCCAGCCACACCCTCTTTGCCAGTCCTTGGAGGCTTTTCAGGGGAGGCTTGGGGTGAGGAGCACATCTGTGGCTGTGTGGCCAGCAGCCGTCTTCTGGGAGGGCGCCCAGGCCCTGTGGCTGGGAGCCATCCCACAGCCTGTGGTGGGGTGGTAGTAGGGTAATGGGGAGTGAGGCCACCAAGGTGGGGTGCTGCTTTTACACAGTGAGTGCTGAGCTGGCCAACACCCTGGGGGGAATGCCAGAAAGAGGCACGTTCTTGGAGAGCAGGGACAGCCACACAGAGGGAGAGGCTGTCAGGTGCTAATTCCCCACTGGTCAGCATCCTGGGGTCTAGTCAAGGTTATTATTGATGAACACGGTTCAGTGGCCCAGTGTTGTCCTGGGGCCCAGCTCCAGGGCCTCCAGCCACACCCCGTCTATGTGAATGGCGGCCCTGTGCTTGTGCACACACAGCCTGCCCAGCTCTGAGTTGTACTTCATATGCATGCAGTTTGCAAACCACCTTTCAGGCTCTTATATAAACCTCACAACAACTGGGTAAGGCAGATGCATTGCAAGGCTCTGGCAGGTGACAGAATTTGCTTAAGGTCACACAGTTCCTTAGTGGTACCATCCTAAGTGGTTCCTAAGTGGTTTCAAATCCAAGCTCTGTTGAATCCATCCCAGGGCCTCTCAAAGCCTCCATTACACTCCCCAGACCCCTGTCCTTCACCAGGGCCTGGCATGCAGGCTGCGATATTTACATTATGATGACATAGAATTTTTTCTTAACTGAGCCTAGCTGTCCCCCAGGCCCAGGTGGAGGGCACACCAGGGTTTGCTGCGGAAGAGCACAGAGGAGGGTGGGGAATGTTTAGCTCAGTAGGTGCTTCCCCAACTAGGACTCTCCTAGCCCAGTAATGCAGACATCCTAGACCACCCGGTCACTGGAGAGACATAAGAAATGCATGAGACATCGCGTTGCACCGAGGGGAGAGAGAGCAAGGGAAACAGAAACGCTTTGGGGTGGAGCTGAGATTTTACGTAGAAAAGTGATGGATTTATGAGATGGAGAGGAATTGCAAAATTGATTAAAGAAGGGGGGGGTGCGGCAATCTAGAGCTGCCTGACCCCTGTGCGCCTGCGGCTCCTGCTGCTCCTGGTGGCCTCTCCTGAGCTCCCAGCCATGCTGGAGAACCACACTGGGGTGTGACCACAGCGCTGGCATGTGCCCACTTGGCATGTGCCCTGGAGGGCTGCTCCGTGAGTCAGGTTTGAACTTAGGGCCTGAGCAAGGGTGATCAGCGAGGGGCATATATTTCAGTTCTCCTGGGGGGTGGAGAGGGCTTTCATTTCATTCCACTGTCTCTGACAGAGGAGTAAGGAAGAGTAAGAGAAAGACAAGTAATAGTTTTAAATTCCCATTAGTTCATATTTATTTTGGAAGGGCCAGGCCAGCATGCACCAGCACATTTAGTGGAAAGTGTAATGAGCAGATTGACAAGCAACTAAAACTTAGGAAGAAGATAAGATTCTAAAGTAATATACTGCGTGCCCTTATCTTTCACGTGCAAATAAGAGCTCTACTAGATATCAAACAATTTCACCTTCTTGATAGAGTAAGCCCCCCCAAAGACAACATTTGCTGTCTTACTTTGTTAATGGATATGTTTGAATGTAATGGTATTCCATCTAGTTCTTTAATACTAAAGTTCAGGATTTTCACACATTTCTTATTGCCCATTCCACCAACTGATTTGTATTTGTGAAATTTTAGGCATATTCATCTTCATCCAAAAAAATAATTGATTGTCCCCCAACGGTACTGTGTAGTTATTATACAAAGAAAACTATGTAGCATAATTAAACCCCTGAGATTAGATTCTTTGACAGGGCACAGGGGCGTAAAGCAAAGCAGCCGGGTGTGTGTGCATGCGTGTGTATGTGTGCGTGCATGCATTTACACATGCGTGTGTGTGCTGGCTCGGCAGCATCACCACTCTTGGCTCTGCTCTGAGCAGAGCTCTGATTTCACTCTGCCGGGGGCACAGCATACGTCTTATATGTAAGATACAGGAAGCTAACAGCAACCCAGGCCATGCTCCTGGGGCCCTCCCTGTGGGGATGGAGTGTGAGTTTGAGAGTGGTCATTTGGGTTCTCTTGCCCCATGATTTCCACCCCTTCATGCCCAACCTTGACCATCAAAAACAAAACAAAACAAAACACACACATGTACCACATTCAACTTGCCTCACAGACAAGCACTTCTAAAAGGTGAGAGGGAGAAAGAAATCCTGTTAAGGGAGCACTTATTGAGCAACTCGGGCAAAGAGCCCCCAAACCACAATGCCTGTTCCTGAAATTCTTCTATTTGTTCTAGACACAGAGCTTAGCACAGGGCTGCATGTTAAGGAGAAACTCATTACTGGGGAATAATAAGGAAAAACACCAATAAAAATAAAATGGTATGGCCCTGCACAAGTGATATCATCGTAACAATAACTCTGCCAAAACACATTGCTCCTCTACGATGTGCCAGGCCAAGACAAGCAGGCACAGTGCCTCCTCAAGGAAATGCAGTCCTTGCACCAAAGACTCTCCTGCCACCCAGTCCCCAACAGGAGGGCATCGACTCTGAGGGCTTTTCTATCTGGAGGGCTGGCTCTGGCTTTGTGGTGACCTGTCCAGCCTGCCTGGCTAGGCTGTCTGACCCCCCAGCTCCTGCCATCCCTGCGGCCTCCCTGTATGAGCCCCCCTCTACCTGGACCTCCCACTCCCCAGCTTTCTTCAAAGCCCCAGGCCTGCAACCCTCACCTGACCCCTCTCACCCCACACTATCTGACCTCCTCCTGGTTCAGCTTTCCAGTTGTTTCTTGTTTACAGCCTCTCCGCACCCTGTACACTTGGCTCTGCTTTGGCTTCAATCTTTTGCCTCCGTGCTCTGCCCCGGATTGAATTCTCTCCCTGGCTCCACTGCATTAAGCTGCCAGGTCTTGGCTGGCGCTGGAGGTTTAACCCTGGACACCCTCCAGTCTCCCGCCTTTCTCACATGCCACACGAGTTCCCACCAGGCTTACCCAGACCCTCAAGAAGAGCCCAAATAGGACCAGCCTTCAGTTCACTGGCTGGCTGGGCAGCTACCCCTGGCCACCTGAGAGCCAGGCAGGCAGGCTGCAGGGTTTTCACTTGGGCTTTTAAGTAAGAGGGAATACTAATGGATGGCCAGATTTTCACTAGTGGGAGGGAACACCTTGTGTGGGGGAACAGAACAGCAAAGAAGGATGGCATTGGTGTCCCAGGAAGACCTAGTGCTGACAGAGAGCCCTATATATGCTCAGAATCTCAGCGTCAGGCCAGGAAAGTGCCATCAAAATCACCTGCTCCTGCATGCCCTTGCTTCCCACTCCCATACATCACCTGCCTGTAGCCCCCAAGAAACTGTCTGGTTTTCCCCATCTGGGCCCCACAAGCACGTTTCCACCCAGGGAGCACTCCCACTGTGCCCCAGGGATCAACAGGGGAAGAAGAGTGAACCCCTGGCTACCAGCCCAGGAGAGATATGGGTTTCCTGTCCCTAACCACAACTGCCCCTGGCCCTCCACATGTGTCAACTTAAGCTGTTTACAGCATTATCACTCAAAATGTATTCCTAGGAGGGCAGCTCCCAGCCAGCTACATCAGTACCACCTGGGCTTATGTTAGAAATGCAGAATTTTTGACCCCTTCCCCAGACCTACTGAACCAGAACCTGCATTTTAACAGAGTCCCCAGCTGAGCTGCGAGCACATAAATGACTAAGAGGCACTGGTTGACAGAACTAACCTGGGGTGAGGCAGCTCCCACTGGTGGCCTCTGTCAGTGAATATTCTCAGGGCCCCTATGAGAAGGAATCCAGGGCCAGTCACCATCCCATTGCAGGCACACAGGTGGCAGGATGGGTTCAGGGAAAGTGCATGGGATTTGGAGTTGGGGGAAATAAGTTCAAGTTCTGTTCCACCACATAGTCCCACATCCCACATTTCACTCCTCTGAGTCTCAGGTTCCCCATATGGAAAATAGAGGTAATCAAAGTACCAGCCTCACCAAGTTGTTGCGTGGATCAGATGAGATACCATATGCAAATGTGCCTGGTCAAAAGTAAAATGGTATGCAAATGTTAAATGTAGGTGGATACACAAACACAAAGACCCAGCCCGTTGCTTCAATATATTCAGCTACATCTAAAACATGCAAGGGCAGTGACAAGCAGGAACTGACAAGTTTATCTGGGATACAGAGATAAAAATCAGACATAATTTTGGGTCTGGTAGAAACTGAGGCCAGGATAATGTTCAGGAATTTAACCTCTTCTCCCAAATCTTCAGTTTTGTGTGCCAAGTGTTGGGAAAATAATCATGGTCTTCAAATTGTATTTTAAAATATCCTAAGCTGTAGGTGGTGGCTTTTTTGTCCTACTCACAGCTAGGCAAATATGGGATTATGGAGAAATCAAAGGATAAAGATGGGAATTACAAGTGAAGTAGGGACAGGTGGTGGGGAATGTGCCAATGCAAGATGAGATTTCTGAGGCCTCTTCCCAATGCCATCTTGCCTAAGATACTTGGCATCACATGTTTCCCAGATCAGACAGGATGGGCACATATCCCTAGAACCCGAGTTTTGTAAGGCTATAAAATATTAGAGCTTTTCTAACTGAGGTTAAGCTGAGGTTAATCTAAGTCATCTAAATTGAGGTTAAGCATCTGCCCCAGTGGCAGATTTGGGGTTGAACTCAGGTCCCCCAAAACTAGTCCAGGGCACTGGGCTCTTCCCAAGAGGTCCTGACCCATTTGATTACGTAGGACCCCAGAAGAAGAATGATGGAGCAGTAATGAGCTGGAAGGAAAGATTTTCCTGGGGATAGCTTCCTGGAAGAGGCATCTTTGCATTGTGAGGGAAGGGTTATGCCTGGCCTCCAATAATCTGGGGCCATCTTTGATAGGATAAAGGCAGAGAATAGGAGGGGGAAGGGAAGGGTTGCCTGGGAAGGTCAGCTACATTGATCAGGTTCAAGTTTGGGCTGTATAGGGCCAGGGCCAGATGCCCAGCTGCAGGTGAAGAAAGCAGTTTGAGGTTGTATGACAAATGACTAGAGGAAGATGGAGCTTACATATGCAATTCAATAAACAGGAATTTTCAGCAAGAGTCAGGAGAGAGTGAATGTGAAGTTCCAATGTATCTTGGACTAGAGGAGTTTACTGGAATGTGGGGCTCTAAGTGTTAAAGCTGGGACAGTCCCAGGCAAATTGGCTAGCTTGTCACCCATCAAAGGTTTCAGAACAAGAAAATAACAGAGTTAGAAAGTCAGCAAAGGGTTGTTCTTAACCATCCCCAGTGAAGGGGAGTCCATAACCATCTTGGGGTTATTTACCACTCTGTCGCAACGCCCCCAGCAGGAAGTTCTCTCCAATATCTAACACAAATCTTTCCTGGAATCCAGATGTCCTCTGTGCTTTATGACTCTCTCTTTCAAGAAGAGAGTTCCACTGGGTTCTAAGTAGACACTGCTCTACATGAGCGCAATGAGAAGGCAAAGGAAAATGATAGTTTACTCTGAGAGTCAAAAGAACTAGTAATTAACCAAATACTTGGACCATATTCCAAGAACCACCAAGGAGAACAAACATAGTTTACATAAGAGTATTCCTTATGAGAAGAGAAAATTCCCTCACAGGGCAAGTACTTGAGGAGGAGGGAG
The DNA here is from genome assembly GCA_029593785.1 of Cabassous unicinctus. Classification (NCBI taxonomy): domain Eukaryota; kingdom Metazoa; phylum Chordata; class Mammalia; order Cingulata; family Chlamyphoridae; genus Cabassous; species Cabassous unicinctus. The sequence goes on from JAQZBX010009336.1 coordinate 10,263, forward strand.
AGGAGAAGAAGGGCAGGGAAGGAGACAGAACACCGTTGCTCCTGGGGACCCCCTATCTACGTGTATGTGTGTGTGTGGGGGGGCTTCAGTATGACGGTTTTCTTTTCCTTGGCAAGCTCAGTGCTGATGAAGGAAACCTGAGACTACTAGACAATACGGGACACACAAATAATAGAAAAGACATGGAAATAAAATGGAAATTAAGTAAATAAAAGTTGAAACTTGGGAGTCTGGATGCCACTGGCAGTCGAAGAAAGCCCAGAGGATGGGCTCCTCCCTGGGGGGTCCTCCTTGGCTTTGGTGAGGAGAGGACGCCAGATCTGCCCTGGATCCTTGCTCCTGAGCTTGGGGCCAGGTCTTCAGATCCATTGTTTCAGTGCAGGAGCATCTTTTGTCTCCTGAAGCAAAGCACTAGGATCATAAATAACTCCTAGTAAACTCAGCAGGGAGTTGCAAGCATGAATTATTTGCAAACACCATGAAAAGATCCTTAAAGGTCCTGCACCCAGAGGGTATTACATGCATAGTTCTATTCTTCTCAGGCCCTTCCTCACCCCTACTCCAGGCCCACTGTAATTACTGAAGATTTGGGGCTCAAGTCAGTGGACCTAAATGGGGGCATTCACTCTCCACAAAGTGCACGCAGACACAAATAACAACTTCACCACCACCTGGCACTTTGCAAGGTATGCAAGGTTACAGCTGTCAGGCCAATCTTTACCTCTAACCCAAATGAGGAAAAGTATACTTCCTGAGCCAAGCAGAGCTAACCCTACAGCAACACAGCCTGGAAAGGAACAGGATACTTGGGGTAATTGGATCCAAGGAATTGTGTGGGTTATATACTTCTCTTCTCCCTGGCTGCCTCCTTTAGGACTAATCAGTGACAGGAGAAATGCTGCTAATATACACGCACACACACACAAACACACACTCACACACGCACAGGGCAGTAGCAACACTGCTGGGACAAAGACCAGTCCATTGGGAAACAAGCACACTTCTAGCCATGGGCGTGAGAAGGGCGTACATGCTCACAGGCAAACAGTGTCTGGCTCTGCAGAAGGAGACAGTAGTAGCTATATCTACTGCAGGAACAAAGGGGCAGCTGCTGATGCTCGGGTCCCCTCTGTGACCTCTTTCTACCCACAGGGCAGTCTCCAGGAGTGAGGGAAGGGGAGGTAGGAAGCACAGAGAGCACAGGGAGTGCTTCCCCTGCTCATAGGCACCTAACCAACTCTGCTAACAGGTTAGGTAGGGCTGGAGGAGGTGGAAGCTCTGCTTGAAATAATTAGTTATAGATTCCAAGGGGTTGTTTTGTACATGACCACAGATAATTAGGAGCTGCCTCCAGCACTGATCAACAGGCCTAGGGCTGAAAGCATTTCATTTCAGGTTCTAACCTGAGAGAAATGTCAGAGTGGAATCAGGAAGTGTTTAAACACAAAGCCTAGCATGAAAATCCTGGCAGTTCCCCAGCTGCCTCAACATGCAACATAATACCTAAACAAAGCCACTCCAGGGCTAGGTTCATCTGGCCTTGAGGCAAAAGGACTGGGACAATTGGCTTTGGCATGCAAGCCCTACCTTGGGGTTTTCTTCCAGCCCAGCTCACAGTTTGGGGTTAGGGAAGGCATCTGCCTCCCTGGACAAGAATTTCAGCTGTGGAGAGCAGGCACCAGGTTCCTCTCTTCAAAAAATAATATTTGAAAAATTCACTCATCCTCCTGAAACTCTAATTGCTGGAATCCTTTGCCTTTTTCACTTCGTGCCCTTTTCATTCCCTTAGCCCAATTCCTTCCCCAGATCGTCACTTTCTTGGGACTAGAGAATGTGCCCTCCACTCACAGAAACTTTTCTGAGTCCTCCCCAGAGTCAAATGAAAACCAAATAGAGAAGATATCAGAGAAAAGTAGCACAGTTTATGCTTTCTAAGCCTTACATAATAATTTCATAATCTCTTTCATGAAATCAAATTAAATCAAGTTCCTATGGCAATACCTCTCCAATGGCTTGAGTTAGGGACTTTAGGGAAGGAAAGGTTGTCAGTTTACTGCATGGCATGCTGCTAGTGATAGAGCCTTGGACTTTTCTTTGTCAGGATTTTCAGGATTCTGATTTCATTTCCTAACACTGTCGGCATTCTCTTCTTTTTACATGTTATCCTTCCACTCCCAGCCACCTGTCATAGGATTTATCCCATGCTGGGGGAAGCTGTCTTCCCATTTATAATCATTGAAATCCACCTTCACTTCTCTTCTCATCCACATGCTTAATGGACAAATAGAGTTGGGATGCAATATTGCACCTCACCAATAGGAGGTGCCAAATGCATGGTGTGTGCCAGCCTGAGAAGTGAGGGGTTTTTTAGATGCTATAACATGAATGAGTGGCCTCTTAAAAAGTCACGCTCTGTGAACCAAAAGTTATTTTTGTGCCTCGTTTAAGTATTTGCAAGAAGTGTCCTTGGAAATACAGCAGAATGCAAGAGCTGTCTGCAAATAGCTTCCCAAAGGATGAGGCACAATCTTCAGTATGCTGCCTGCCTGTAGCAAGGAGCTTTTTAAAAATTAAATCTGTCATGGAAAATATGCCTGCTCTTGCTACTACTACAAGCAGCTCAGGGACAGCCAGGTGGGTGTAAAAGCCTGAGGAGGGGAAGGTTTGAAGAGCTGCTAGATCCCTTTAACATTGTCAGGTAGGGCAGAAATGAATGTAGAAGAGATGCCACACCCACGGCTGGCCCCATGGGAGCATAACCTCCTAATCTATGTCCATCCACTTTTCTTTGGGGTCTCTAGACAACTCCAGAAATGGCGAATCCTGAAGGCTGCTCTATCCTGTAAGTCTGAGCCTCCAGGTAAACTCCTCTTAGATAAAAGTAGGTGGGGAAGGAGCCAGAAACCGATTTGGAAAATGGGGAAATTATCTTATGGTTTGGCTCAGTAGGCTTTCTCTTCCCAGGTTCTTACTGATTGGCAATTCAATTCCATTGTTCTCCCATCAGCTGATCCATGCACAGACACCTTCCCGACTAAGTATCAGCCATTTAATCAACCAGCTTTGTGCCCCGCCCACCATGAGATGTAGGGTTATTTTCCATGAGTCATAGGGGTGCTTTCCATGGGCATAGGGGCCCCCTCCAGGGACTAGGTTTCTCTCTGTCAGGCAAATTCCCCTCCATCAAGATCCAGCTAAAATGTCACCTCCTTGAAGCCTTTCCTAACTACTCCTGGGGCAAGAAAGGGCCATAGATTCATGGTTATCATATTCCCACCCTGACTTTAAGGCCTCTTCCCAGTTCCCGGAACTGGCCACGTTCTGGTCACTGCCTGACTCTTCAAGGGCCTGCCCAGCAATCTCCAGTCAAGCTGGCCACCTGAGAGCTGCAGGTCATTCCTCTGGCCTCTCATGATGGACAGAAACAAATTGCAGCTCTGAATATTCCTGACAGAGACCATCATAAGGCTTTTATGCTAACTTCACAGCACCAAAGCTTAACCACATGCCAAATAGAAGCTTGTCAGGAGGATCACTCTGCCCCATTTTGTTCCATCATCAGATTAAGTGGCTTGTCCCCATCCCCTTCCTCCATCTCTGAACAAACAGCAAATACTCAAATGCCACCAGCCATCAAGCTCTGCGGTGTCTCCAGGAGGTCCCAACTCCATTAGGCTGCCAAGGGCCTGCTGCATTAATGGAATTACACAGGAGGCAGGGAGGACATGATGCAGCCTCCAAAGCTGTCATTTGGCTGCCAGCCCCCCGCAGGGGCTACTGAGGGACCCATGAGCCAGGGCTGCTCTTCCAGGATCAATGAAGTAGGCTCACCATTTAGAGGAGGTACAGTATGAGCGCAGGAGCAGGAGCATGGGCCTTGGTGATCACCAGTGTTGGGTTCCAACTCTGGCTCCATCACCTTACTGGATCTGGGGCAAATAGTTTAACCCCGTTGGGCTCAGTTTCCTCAGCATCTATAAATGAAGTAACGTGTATATATATATATATATATATATATATATATAAAGGCTTTCGCACACACTTGGCACAGAGTAGGTACTTGATAAATGGGGGTGGTTATTCTTATTTTCTTATTTTACTTATTTTACATTCTTAATTTACTGTTGTTGGCGGTACTGGCAGAGGTTGAAAGGCCAGACATACGTGACCTCTATGCCCAAGGCCTGGGGGAAAGGAAAGAAGAAAGGGATGGTATGGAATACATGGACGAAGCTTTAGAGAGAGAAAGAAGGAAAGGAGTCTCTACAGGTACCACCATTTAGTCAAGATTTTAAAATACAGAGCAATAACAAGAGGAAGGTGCAAGCCCAAAATAGGTTGGTTCATTCATTCATTCATTCATTCAATTTTTGAATGCTCACTTTGTTCCAAGCTCTGAGAGAGATGATCAGGAAACAGAGGTCTGAAGCAGACATGGCCAGCCTTGATGGAGTTTAGAGAGAGAGAGAGAGCAGAAAAGAATTCAGAAAACAGCTCATTGGTAGTATAATGAGAGCTAAAAAGTGAAGGTGACTGGTATTTATTGAATCAAATGATGGGTGTGCCTCACCTAGAGTAGAGATAGTTAAGAGAAGATACATAAAGTCAGAGCCTTATTATGGATTCTTAATTTCACTCTAGAAGTCTAAGTTAAGTACAGGTAGGGCAAGATCATTAAGTGCCACAATCAAGCAAACTGCAGCCAACAAAGTTTGCAGTGAGAAACGCCATGACACACCTTATGCCAGATATGGCTGCATGTACCAGATGGTCCCACATAGATTTTGTGTGAGTTCCAAGCCCCTTTCCATTAATCTTACATGCTAGAGGCACCACTTATTATTATGAGAGGAGAAGCAGAGTGTGAGTTCAAATCCTCACTCTCCACTTGCTAAAAACAGATGCTGGAACAAAAACCTCCATGACTAACTGGCAAAATTTATAAGAACATGCTCAAAACCTAAAGAGCAGATTGTTAAGATTAGAAGGACCATTTAGATAAGAACAAGGAAGCACAGAAACATGGCAGATCAGGTAGATACATGATATATGACTATGCCAATAAAAGATCTGGATAGTAATTTGCAAGGGACTTCGAAACCAGTAAGAAAACATTGTTCAGCAGTTTTCTAATATTGGCACATGTGCTACCAAAATGAAGACAAAATGTTAAAACATAAGGCTGACTGCTCACTAGAAAGTGAAGGGGCCACTGGGTATTTCAGGTAGGAGACATGAGTTCAGGAAAGTGTCAGAGGGCAGGGAGACTTTGCCAGTAATCTCTGTTTGGAACTTTACTGATGATGGGATGAATGAGATTCTCACTCAGGAGTATCTTTGCAAGTTGATGGTTTTGAGATGTTTTCCACTACTGAATAGTCTCATGATTTTTACTCTTTACTTACTATGTTATAGTAAGGATCAACTGTCCAATATCTAATAAAGAGGAAGGAGGTGAGGAAGGGAATTGTCATATTATGATAATAATATGCTAGGCACTTTAAATATATCTTCTCCTAACCTTCACACAGTCCTTTGAGATTGGTATATTGGCCCCATTTTATAGAGAGCAAAGTGAGATTCTCAGAAGTTAACTTGCCCATTATCATTAGTAAGAAAGTAGGAAGTAAGTTTCAGGCACTGTTTTCTACCACCTCATGCCATTTTCAGGCATTTCACCTCCTCCAGAAATTTCAACTGGGAGTTCCACATCTCTCTGACGGGATACTGCTAGATGATACTTGACGAGGCTTCCCTCTCTACTACCCCTGCTCCAGTTATTCGGCACACACTCTGCACTAGATGTTTTCTCTCCCCAAACTGATTGATGGAGAACCATGCAAATTTTTGTGACAGCATCCGCCAAAGCATTTCCACAGCACTTTGCCTTGTGTTTCTCTCATTCAACGAAACAAAGCTACATAAAAGATGCTCAATAAAAGTCTGTGTAATGATTTTAAAAAGAAGTGCCAAAAAAAACACACGAACTTGTACTAGCCATCCAAGCTCACCCAAATGCTCTTGTAAAACCATTATGTACAGGAAAGCAAGTGGGGAGCACTGGACTAGAAGTCAGGACACATGGATTGTGGGCCCAACACCGCTACTAACTAGACGTGACACTGTGGGCAATTTGCTTTGCTTCCTGGGTCTCTGTCTCTACCACAGCAAAACAAGAGTTTAGAGGGACACATGTCTCACAAATTGTTTCTTAAAAAAAGAATGTTGCAAATTATAAATCCCTCACATACACATCCCTACCACACCCCCTCAGACACTGACCATGTACATTACGGTATTAAAGGCTCTGAAAAGTCCTGCACTGTGAAACTGATTTAATATTTATTTTTCGCAACATTTCTCCAGCTTATTCACACATGGAGAACTTAAAAAAAAAAAAAATCACCTATTCTCCTTTGGGAAAAGCTGCATATCCTATTCCCTCCCCTACCATCTACCCCTGCTTGGGGTTCTATAACAGGCATTAGCATACTAAGGGTTCTGAGACATCCTGCACTGTGGAACCTGCTTAACTTTTGCTTAGCCCAACATTTCTCAGATATATTTGGCCCTTGAACACCTTTTTAGAATTATACCTACAATAATCTAGTATCTATTATAATATACCTATTAACATCCATCAGAGCTAGTGTTCTACAGAACATCTTTAGAAACAAGGGGCTCTTTGATGTTTCTTTCAGCCCAAATGGTCTGTGACCTGTGAGGTGAAGTGCTGGGAGTGGGATGCACAGGCCTCGACTGTGAAACATCAACAAGCCAACAGCCCATCTAGGAACCGAACCCATGACCTGGGACTCATGAGCACCACCCTATTTAGTATGACTCCAACCAGACACCTCTGAAAAAATTATTATTAAGTTACGATATTCTCCCAAGGCATGCATTGGCCTCACAGTCCTCTAATCCAGGCCAGATCTTTTCTAATTTGTGGTCAACACCGTATGTAGCAGCACATCAAGTAACCTGATAAGAGTTAATAAAGATAAACAACAACTCCCCTCCCCAGCACCTTCTCCATCTATGGTAGGAGGAAATCAGCCCTGGGTGGGTCAGTCCCACGGTGCCATTTTTCACCAAGCCTCACTGATGAACCGTCCTGGTTCTCTGGGGCTACTCGAGGGGCCCAGGCTTAGATTTCAGAATCACCTGCCTGGGAGATGTCTAGGTGTTAAAAGTCACCCCCCCACACCCCTTTTAAAACCTTCTGTACCTGGTGGGGTCTCTGAGTTCCCAGAAAAACACTAAGTAATAAGTTTGATGATGACAACGATGAACGTTGTCATCCTAGTCATTATCAATAAGGATAATGACAGCAAATCCATACCTTGGGAACTTGCCATGGTTGAAGCACCCTTCTTAGGTACTACTTTATAAAAGAGTAAATGGGGGCCCAGAGAGGTAAGGTAACTGGCTCAAGCTCACAAAATAGAGCCAGGCTTGGAACCTAAGTACTCTGACGCTAGAGTCCACATTTTTAACTACCACTCTCTACTTCCTCCATTATTCTGAGTCAAACATTACAGCTCCTGTTTTCTTTTTTTTACTCTGCCGTCCCCATTCCTATAGATAATGGAAGCGAACTAACATGATGGTGCACCTACTACATGGAAGGTGCCATGCCAGGTACTTTATCCTTTTTCACAATTACTCTTTGGGGAGTCAGTTTGAATCCACAGAAGAGGAATATTTGAATAATGTCTAAAATGGCCCCCAGCTCATAAGTGACAAAGCCTGGATGTGAAGATCTAGCTTCAGAGCCCATGTTCTTTCTAGAACTTTATTGATTTCTTGGAAATGGCCAGAAACAGTCTGAGCTACTGCAGTTTGAGCTGATTCATACATAGTGAAGCATGGAGCACTTTCAATATCCCTCACCTCCAGCATCCTGGTGGGGTTCTTCCTGCTATGTGTTTCTGGGGGTGCTGGGAAGGATCCCAGAGGATCCACGGAAGACCACATAGTTCCCTAACATCTCTCACTGATCCTCTTGAGGAAAAAGAGACTTGACTTTGATTTACATTTTGTTGTTCTGAAAGATGGATGCTCATGTCACTCACATCTTCTGCCCCCTTCCTCCACTGCTAATTCCAACACTGTGATTTTATTATCTTCATGGCTTGACAGTCAAATAGATGATTTTAATTTCACAGAAGCCCTAGCTATGGAGGGATGACAAGGCTGTGGGGGGATCGTTTTAAAAACTTAGGCTGTGATGTTTGAGTGGGGAAGTGGATGACATTTCTAGGCACCTATCTTTACATTCTTTCTTTCCATCTTACTTCCACAAGAATTTTCAGAGAGAAAATTCAAAGGCTTTCCAATGCCACTTATTAGCAGAGCTCACTCCAAGCCTCCCAGGCTTTGATCTTCTCCTCTCCAGAATCGAATGCCCTTCAGTTAAAGTGGGCTAGAAACGTACACACAGTATTCAAGATATTTCGCTATGGCAACCTCAGTTTTAGAAAATAGGCATAATGAGGCCCCTGCTTTGAAAGCACCAATAACTACCATCCCAGCTCCCTTCCCACCTCACTAGGTTGGAGCCTTATCAAGCTAAGAAAAATTTATCCAGAAACAAATTAATACAAGCAAACACTGTGCAAAAGTTACTCAAATACACAAAATATTGGCTTTAAAAATAAAGGCCTACCCACAGAGAATGAAAAACATCCTACCAATTACCTACATGCCAATTATACCATGCACCGACTGCTGTTAATTACCTAATTGCTTGTCTGCAATGCATCATTTAATTTTGGCACATTTCTTCTACTATCCCAATGATGAGCAGGAGGACCCAGTCCTCCAGCATCTAAGAAGCGGAACTGCATACAGGTTGAAATGAAAATAGAGCTGACTGGAAAAACTAAAGAAAGAGTCTGGCTATAAACCAAGGGGAACAAGGTTTGAACTCTGAACCACCAAGACTGGAGATGGAGATAGGAGAGGGGAAGGGGGAAGAGAAAGGAACGAATACGTATTAGGAATTTCCTATAGGTACTATCTCAGGTTTTATTTATTTATTCATTTATTTATTTTTATCTACATAATCTTCTCAATAAACCTAATTAGGAGGGACTTTTGCTAGCACCTGTTTACATAGGATGAAACTGAGGAAACCGAGGCTTAGAATAATTCAGTAACTTGCCCAAGGGCACACAGCTAGTCAATGGTCAAGCCAGGTTTCACTAGGTCATGAGTCCCAAAGCTTTCTAGTAAGTTACTAAGTTTTACTAATTCTCTTTCCAGGAAGTTACTAACATCATGGCCAGGGAAGCCTGCTGAGTAACCAAAGTGAAGCGGGTTGCGCCTCCCCACACACCCAGCAATGTCAACTGTTCCTATCATTATGAGGGGGAAAAATCTTGCAAACTGGGATATTATTGTGATTTTACTGTACACATTTTTGGGAGTACTGGGGGTAGTGAAGGGCACTGATGCTACTTAGGAGACCACCTGTACCACCCCTGGAAAGTCAACAGGCTGGAAGAAAGCAGAAACCCCAGTTGCCAACATGGCAAAAGCCACGAGAGCTGTACTTGATAGGGGCCACCACAGCTGCAATGCTATCTAGCAGAAGGCGCGCACGCAGGTCTGGGGAGCTGTCGCTTATTAGGTGGTTGAACTTGGAAAAAAGCGATTCACTTCTCCACAGGGTCCTGGTTTATTCCCTTGAGAAATGGGGATAACTATAATGTCATGAGGTTGTTCTGAGGATTTATTAAGCTGACATATAACACATATTGCAATTGTGGCACAGCTTGCACAATATCTGGAGTTGGTAATAATTTTACTGTTAATGGTATGCAAGGCTCTGATTGTAGATAGAAAATGCAGGAGGAAAATGCTCTTAGAGGCTGGCACCCTAGGAAGTCAAGCACTTGGAGAGAAGAAGGCTCCCTCCCTCTTCTTTTCATGAATTACCACAGGCTTACCTCTCCCTCAGATGAATCAAGGGTTCTGTTTTCCTTTTGGCCAATGCTGACCCGCTGGTGACTGACTTATGAGAACAGAATAGCCCAGTTTTCCCCTCCATAAATGAAACTGGCCCAAACAGTGAGCAAATGCTGACCTCTCCGCTGGCAGGAGTTAAAGGAACACTGAGGCCAGCACTGTGTTCCATTGTCCAGAGCAGCTGTCCCCTCTTTTGCTGTGAGGGGTGCTGAGAGGAACCCTGGGACAGCCTCCACCCCACAGCACATTTTGCAGAGCAAGCAACCTGTATGAGCCAAAGGCCCAGAAACCTGCCTTCCTTTTATTTTTCAAAAGGCACAAGATACAGAACTGTATACTTAAAATGGTTAAAATGATTCTTATCTTATGCATATTTTAACACAATAAGAAATAAATTTTAAAAGGCACAGATTAATAAAGTACAGGGTTTCAGTCATGTGAACAAAGCAAAAGAATTATCCACAATTTACGTGAGGAATTATTATGTGCTGGTCCCCGTGTGTAAGAGCTTTGCAAGCATTATCTTATTTAATCCTCACAACTATCCTACAAGGTATCGTTCCCATTTTACAGATGAGGAAGAACAGCCTTAGGAAGCTTTTATCACTTTCCCAGAATTACAGAAGAATTAAGCGGCAGAGGCAGGATTCAGACCCAGCTCTAGTCTGGCTCAGGGCTCACAGGCAAGAGAAGCCAGTGGTCAAAATGCTGGATTGGCTTCCTTCAACATTGCCTGTGATCTCAGGTGGCTTTGGAGGGAATGGAGGAAGCAACAGGTCCCTCCCTGAGTGGGGTCCCAAGAACAGAGTGGAGATCTGGGTGGTGCTCATCCACCTGGTTTTAGGGATAAAGAAATGAGGCTTAGAAGACAGAGGCCGAAGTCATGAAGCTGTGAGGAGGGGGAATAGCCTTTGTCAAGGAGTCATTTCTGGCTGCCCAATTTTTCCATTAACAACCCAGTTCTGTGAACTTTCTATAAAATGTCCTATTCATGAAATGAGGGTGATGGGGAAAGGGGGAAGGGACTGGATGGCCACTTAGGTGCCTTTCAGCTCAGTTTTTGCTGCACACTGGAGGAAGTCTACAAGATCAAACAACTCCCCAAACAGATTTCAAAGGCACTGTGTTCTCAGGAATCTTTACAAATAACACACTTGATTTTGCCAAGATAGAAACAGCCACAAGAATACACCTCACTTTGCCAGGGGAAAAAAAATAGCTACAAGAATAATTCATGCATGCAATGTTCTCATCTTCTCTGCCCTGTGTAACTATGAATTAATTCTCAGAAGGACACAATGAGAGACTACAATGGCAACACCAAAATGACAAGCCTCCTTCTTCCAAAAAAAATTAAAAAAAAAAAAAGGCCATCTCCTTATATAGAGGATCTCACCAAAATTCCTTTGGGTCCATATCAGACTCATAAGCAATTTAGGTTTGAAGGAAATTTGAAGGTCAACTACTTTGACTCTCCATCTAATGCTTGTGTCCGCTCAACAATGTTTCTGACAGAGGCATCTAGGAGGTGCTGAAACGCCCTCAGGACAAGAAACCTGATACCACTCAAAGAAACCCACTCCATTTTTCTGACCCTTTTCAAGGGTCTTGCTCTAACTGTACCAAAATCTCTCTGTCCACAGTTGTGGATCTTCCTCAGCGCCTTGTACACACCATGCCCAACACTCCCCCCCACCCCACAGCCCTTCAGAGATGTGACCCTCAAATCTCTTCTCCATTCTGCACTCATGAAAACAATCAGACCTTTAAGGTACTGCTATTTCCGCTGTCATTCTTGTTTGTGTAAAGACAGGTTTATTTGTTCCACAATTATTTCACAATGGGTATTCCTCCAAATAACCCAAACTGTTTACTTTTTTTCAACCCATATTATCAGCAATGCTGGGCTGGTTATAATCAACTTGCTTTCATAGACAGGACTAATAAAAACGTAATAGAATCAGGGAGTGGGCGTAGCTCAGTGGTTGAGTGTCTGCTTCATATGCACAAGGTCCCTGGTTCAATCCCTGGTACCTTCTAAAAAAACAAAACAAAATATCTTTAAAAATTTTAATAGAATCCACTTGGCTGAAAGTATCACCAGCAAGCATTCCATGCTCTCAGCTGACAGATAAACAAGGAAAAAATTGTGAAGGTTTGCTTTTCCACCACTGCCCTTCATCATCAGAATTTATATGACCACGTTTCAACTCGCAGAACCATGAAAATCATCTTGCTGCAACCTTGCATTTTACGTCGGGAAAACTGAGTCTCAGAGATCCCGTCTCTTTCTCTTTGCTATCCTCAAATATGTATGCACTGGGTTAGACACTGGAGATACAGAGTCCCTTCCCTCACAGGTCTCTGAACAGAGAATCACAAGGTAATGTAATTCAAGGGATTCAAAAGAAGTGGAAGCATATTACCACGATAGCCCAATTAAAGGAGTTTGGAACCTGCACGCAGGATTTAGAAGATGAAAAGTTATTTCCTTTCTCCATGTCTTTCCTCCAACTGCCCCTCCAATTGGAACACCTGCTCCTCTCTTTGCGTGGCAAAGTCATCCTTTAAGACTCAGCTCAGGTAGCACCCCTCTGACACTTTCTCCCCTGGCTTCACCTTTAGCCACCCTCCTCTTTTATGCTCCCATAATACTTGTACAGATTACCATCTTTGTACTTAGCATACTGTACTGCAATTCTCCTTCATGTGTTGATCTCTATTAGACTTTAGGTTCCTAGAGGTAGGGAACTGAGGAATATTCCTTTTTGTAGCTCTAATCTAGTTCAATTGGCACTATATTAGACTTGATGAACAGTCAATGAACAAATAAACATTTCAGCAGAGTCCTAGGGGTTAATAGATGAAAAAGGGGGAAAGAATTGTAGGCTGAGGAAGTAGCATGTAGGGAGACACGGTGCTCTGAAAAGGTGTGGCAAGCTTGCAGAACGGTGTGGAGCTCAGCAGGCCAAATGTGGCGCCCGTGGCAGGGCTGGGCGAGGGGAGGAGTGGCTGACATTGGGGCTCGAGGGTTAAATTTGGGCCAGATGTGGAAAATCACATAAGCCATGCTAACGTATGGGGACTTTATATTGCAGACAGGTATGGAGCAAAAAATCTTTATGGGGAGGAGCAACATATCTGATTAGTTTTTAAGAAGGTCTAGCAGCAATAAGGAGGGAGCACTGCAGTGAGGATAGATGCAAGGTGAGAAGGTAAGTGGAGCCTGCAAGGTCCAGGAGTGTTATCAGGGCTTTGTGTGCTAAGATCTCAGGTGACTCAGGTTTGAGGGCTTAGATGGAATCAACAAGAACTGATGACTAACCTGGGGCATGGGAGAGGAAGAAGCATCATCAAGAACAACTCTAAGGATTTTAAGTTGGATTCCCAGGACAACGCAGACCATGTTAACAGAGACAGGGACCCTGAGAAGAGTAAAGCTTGGAGGGGAGGATTATAAGGTCATTTGGGGAAAGATTCCTATGATAATCCTTCCAGGTCATTTGTCCAGATCCAGAGCTACCTTGCTACTAATTTAGCCAAAAGAGACAGATGAGTGCAAGAAAATCAGTCATGAAAACTTAAAGGATACAAGACAAATATTTTAAACCTCACAGAGACAGATGGAGCAGTTCTGATGATTTGAGGATGAAGAAAACAACTTCAGATGAGAAATCTTCTGATTCTTAAACCACGAATCATTTTCTCAGCCAGTTAAGTTGGCAGATGTGTACAAAGTGTTTTCTAGGCAATTAGATTTCATACCTCTCATTTTCTGGACCCAATTAAATCATTTTCCTATCTTTAAAAAATATATATTATTGCCAGCTGGCTAATGGCCTCACACCACTTCAACAAGTCCCAGTCACCAAGGAGAATGCAGTTTATGCTAATTAAGTGGCCTCAGCCATTTTATTTACTAACAACCTTATGTGTTTTACTAATCGTTTGAAAATGCTGGAAGGTTTAGATATAGCTAGGGAAAACACCCATAGACACACACATGAACAACAAATTCCTTCTGCACCAAAACTGATCCATCTTCTATTCCAGCAACATTTCCCTGCTCCCCCACTTTGTAGGAAAAGCTTTGATGAGCAAGCAATTCACAGAACCTTTCTAGAACCAATTTCTTCACCTAAATAAATAGTTAAAGGGCTTTCCTGGACTGATTGATTATTCTAAGTGCACAGAATTGCTCTTTCTAGAGAAAAAAATGGAAACTGTCAGCTCACCCTCTTCCTCAAGTTGTAGGTGAGAATGAGGTTCCTGGAGAAGGAGTGGGAGAAGGCCGTGTAGAATTCCAGGACTTTCTGCAGGGCGTCCCGTTTGATCACATGCAGGTCACAGTAGGTCAAGGCCCTAACGTTGGCGCAGGATTGGGCAAGGGTAGCTTCCTTCCAGAACACGTCTCCAAACACGTCTCCCTTCCCTAAGGAGAGAAAGTTGCCATGAGGAAACTGTCAGCAGCCGGGGCTGGTCATCCAGGCTGGTTTCCCACTGCTCCCCAGAATTGCCTTCCATTTCAGCATTGTGCAGCTTGAGCTCAGAAAAGGCAAAAGCGATTTTAATTTGAACCTTAACAACACATGACTTAAGAAAAAGAAACCTTAAAATACCACAAAATACACCTCAAAGTTTAAAATGGCTCTGGGATCAATGCCTCTCTTTGCAGGGCAAGGATGATCCCATCCAAAAGATGACCTCCCCCATTATTCTTCATCACATCCCCTATTTACATAACACTAATTATAATCTGTCATCATATTATTTGTTTGTTTTGGGTCTGTCTCCCAACATAAGTGCTCGGCTTACATCTTATCCCTCCATGGAGTGCCTGACAATAGGAGTTCAGTCAGTACTTGCAGGCAGAAGAGAGGTAAGAAAGGATGGCAACATTAAAATGACTCACTGAGAGGTGAACATATACGCTGCCAGTGGGGAGGGAGCTGGCGAGTAGAGGTCTTCTCTGTCTGGGATGATCTATATGGAAGAGGTGGGACAAGTGCGAGGTCCGTCTCTTCCCCTACTCTGACCACTGCTTTCAGGTTTATATTTTCATGGTGCCTCCTTCCTCACCCCTCGCTCCCACACTTCCTTCTTGTATGTTCCTGATCCTTGCCAAATGCTCTCCTGGTAGTATAAAAATATGGACCTACATAAATGGCATCTCCCTAGTATTGCAGAAGAGTACAGTTAATAAGTCATTAGAGCAATAAGCCCAAATAGCCAAATTCTGGGTCAACCTTCTATCGATCTCCTCTAAACATCTGCTTTTCACACCTAAGGCTATTCTTCCTGCCTTTCCCAGAGACCAACATTTTCACATACGTCTAATGCAAAGCCTAATTCATTCCTGGCACAGCCTCAGCTTATAAATAGCTTGAAATGTTGTTTACCTTGCCTCTAGATTTTCAGCACAGATAAACACAAATTTGAATCCCCAGGGAGCCAGAGAGGAGGATGCAGGAGGAAGAAAAAATGCTACAAAGGGTGAAAAGTAATGTATTCAAGAGAGCTGTCAGCCTTTGCATCCAGATCAGCCAGGCTCTACTGTTGGAATTCAGGTACCTGTGACTCAGCATGATTAACTGGGCAGCTGTTTTCCTGATTAAGGCTAAGGAGGAAATTATACTTTCATGGACAGAACTTGATTTTTCCTCAAACATCAAACAGTGTACATCTAAGTATATAACACTCCATGGACACAGCCTTCTCTAAGCACCTCCAAAATGTGAGCTGAAAAACAATTGAACTAGAAACATTACTTCACAGTTCTCTATGTGTTTGTGAAATAATGTGCTGTTCTAATTTATGAAGGGGTTTTCTACCGACTCAGTGAGAGTAGGATACATGCTTGGGAGAGTTTTTTGGTAATATGTTGATGCTATCTCTGTCTTGAAAACTGTGCTATTTCGATTCCCCTACCAAATTCACTTTTCAATCATCTATGGCCTGGTTGATCTAATTTAGGGCTGGGGTCAGTGGATGGGAGCATTTCTCTCTGCGGGATGCTAACTGGCTTCCACGGAGATGGTTCATTCCAATTGTGTTCCTGAATAGTGAGTTCTAACCAACAAGGCTGGCCAATTCATTTGTACAACTTAAGCATTCTACAACTTCCCCTATACTGCCCCATGATATCTCTCATGCCCTTCATAGCTAGGTAAACCTTTTCCTCTAGAGAATACTTTTCCTTGGATAGAAAGTAAAAAAATGGACCGCATCCATTCCTTTCCTGCCTGTATGCACATGCTGCAACTCGCACCAAGTGGTAGAGCCTAATTCCCTTCTGCTTGAATCGAAGTTGGCCTTAGTGGCATGGCTTGAGCAATGGAATATGGCTGAAGTGATATACTGGGACTTTAAGGCTCAATCATAAGAAGCCTTGCAGCTTCTGCCAGGGTCTCTGGGAACACCCACTCTTGGGACAATCCCTCTTGGAACCCAACACCCTGTTTTGAGAAGCACAAGTGATGTGCTTGGATCATGTGTAAGAGTTCTGGCCAGCAGCCCAGCTGCAAGCCCTATGAGGCGCCATCTTGCTCATCCAGCCCAGTTGAGTCCTCAGATGGCTGCAGTGCCAGCTGACATCTGACTATAACCACATGTGGGGAGAGAGAACAAACCAGCTGAGCCAAGAAACCCACAGAATGGCTTACATTTTTAAGCCGCTAAGTTAAGAGGTGGTTTGCTACATAGCAATAGATAACCAGAACGCACAGAGTCCCAGAACCCTAGGCTGAGAGACCAGGATAAATCATCTAATAGGCTACCTAATCTTCTAGCAGAACATCACAAATCATCCTAGCTCTGAGCAGGCATCCCCACTTCCTTCCCTAAAAGAATGAGACAAGAAAGAGCAAGAAGTGGCTCCAACAGGAGCAAATTTTCCTAGGTGAACATTTTAAATATCAGGAAGCAGATGTAGCATTTACAAACCCGCTGTCTCCTACTGGGATGAAATGTGGTATTACTGGCCAGAAATCTTAAGAGTAGAAGACTATTGGTAATCTTGCCTAATTCCTATTAAGACTGCCCCATTTAAACAAGGCCCACACATGAACATTAATTATGCTCCTCAAGTTAATTTGGGGTAGTTTTTCTAATTATAAAAGAACCATGCAATAAAGGATCTATACAGTAAAAGAACATCTCCCCATGTGCATATAACATGTGAATTTATCTGTAAAAATTCAGTTTATAGACAACTGTTTAAGGACATACCCACTGCCTAAAACAAAGGCCAACTATATTGTGTCTGGAACACACCGGGAGATAAATAACTGCATTTTTAGAAATGACAACATTCACATAGTAAAAAGTTTTCCAGTCAATAGTTTTGACAGAAAGAAGAAATGGAGGGTAGTTCCTACTACAAATAGTATTTCATGGTCAGATAATCATGATAAATCTGAAGGGTCTAGGAAGTGTCGGTGTTGTCATAACTCGAGTTTGATTTTCAACACAAATTGAAAATCATACACTCTTGCTTCCTGCAAAGACAGCATTTGAGGTATAAAGTCTCTATTAGAGAGATTTAAAAATGTTGTGTCTGAGGACCTGTCAGGTTCAAAACAAACCCAAGACTATGGTGGCAAATGAGAAATGTATTTATGACACACGTGACTTGGGAAAACTGTCAAAGGGAAGTACACAGAGCGTTTCGCAGGCTGCTCCTAAGTGACACGCGTCACTGGGAATAATGACTTCCCAGGTCAGCTCTGCAGGATCACAGGCCAGGACAATCGCTACACCCACATTTGTCTCTGGTCCTCTAGTGTGAAATGATCACTCACTCAAGAACAAAAGGTACCCGGAAGCACTTAGCAAACTACTTGCGGCCAACAGCTCATCGATTGATTGATTGAACAAACTGTGGGGCTGGATGCAGAACTGTTAAAACCTAACATTCCAAGTCTCTGAAATTCTAACATTCTAAGTGAATGTTCTGAACTGAAAAAAACAGGACGCAAGGAAAGGCAGTCTAATCAAAACTCCAGGCAAACATGTCCGGGATAAGTAATCCTCCCGTTCCCACCCCCAAATATGTGCAGCTGTCTTTACTGAACCTCACTGTTGCAGTGGACATGAACGATCCTATGGGATGAGAGAACATTCACAGAACAGGTGGGAGGTGGGACAGAAGGCTGAGGTGGCACAGGGAGAAGGGAGGGGGATTCTCGGCAAGGGGCCCAGCACAGCACAGGGGAAGCCAAGACCCTGCTGGCAATTTAGTTCAATGAAGGTCAGAGGCTGGAACAGCCACTTGAGGAGCTGAGTGGTGGCAGGGGGGTTTTAGGGGCGTGGGGGTGGGGTGGGGGGTGGAGTGCGGAGGAGGAGGTGGGAGGTGGGCTTGGGAGTGGGGAGGGGAGCATGGATCAGACTAGGGCAAATTCAAGAGTCGCTGGACCTGGTGCCCTGAGAGGATCTAACAGCCTGCCCAAAGGTTGAAGAGTCGTATGGAAGAAATTCCTACCAGAACCTAACAACTGAGTTTGGAACGCTTCAGAAAAGGCCATGTTTATTTGAGGACAGGGTCTAAGTGAGCTTGGTAGACCAGACACATCAGAGCAGAAATGAAATTTCTGGCTGCAACCCATCACTATTCCCTATTATATGCTCTTAAAAGGACTACTTGCAGTGGTATCCTGAACTAATAATTATGAAGTTAAAGTCATTATCTGCTACTAAAATCATTGACTATGTCCAGACCCAAACCAATTAGAAATAACTCATTCAATCATTCATGCAACTTTTGCCAGGCACTCTTCTAGGGCCTGGGGGTACAAGAATGGAAGACAGATATAATGTAGTGGGGGACAGAGACACAGGTGATGATCCTGTTTGGGGTTATGCTAGTGGAGAGTGCAGAAGGGGTATGGAGCCTAAGCTTGGGGGAATGAGGGAAGGCTCCCAGATATTTAAGCTGCTACGTGAAGGGTGAGTTCAAATTCACCAGCATAAAGAGGTGGCATAGAGATGATTCCAGACACAGGGGATAGCATGTGCGAAGGCCCTGAGGCACAAGAATATGGCTCATTAGGGGATCTAAAAGCCATTCAGTCTCTGGACTACCAAATGTTTTGAAGAGTGTTGCTGGTATTATATTTTGTAGACCTTTGAGGAAAGGGCTTGGTCACCCACTGGGCTGCAGACTCACCTAAGCACCTACCACGCTCTGTATACTGAGATTGTGCAGCACCAACTTACTGTGTGGCCGATTAAAGATCTGTACCCCCTACTCTGTTGGGGGCTCTGCTGAGGGGCGGAGAGAGCTGTCAGAGACACGGGGTGTGGTGAGGACTGCCACCACCTTCTTTAGCCCTCCTCTCTAGGGCATCAGGCAAACCTTACAGGACAAGCACAGCCTTCTGCTCACCTCATTACGGAGGATGAAATGCTGCCACAGAGATCTCAGCCATCGGCAAGAGACTCCGAGGAAGAGGCATTCTCTCTCCTGGCCCTAGGGATAACTCTGTTTACGAGTCATAGAAAAGAGGCTGGAGTACCCTTTCCAGGCAAACCCTGAGCAGAACCTGTGCACACCCACAAAACTGGAGAGTTCAGGAGGACGATGGTTTTCAGACCTGGATGCATCGTGTCTGCAGGCACGTTAAAGCCAGGTCCTCTCCTTAGTCCTCAGAGACACATTTGCCCAAATCCCCTCCTCCCTGGTCTTATCCCTGCATGTCTTCCAAGTACTTTATCATCTACTCCCTCAACACGAGTTTCAGCGCCAGACAAGCTGGCTCTTCAAGCCCTGGGTCCGCCCCGTTGGGGGCTGGAGCTGGAGCCTGCCAGCAGCTCCCCCTTACCCTCTGTACCCATCGCAGTCACTCTGGGATTCTTAGCCTCCCCCAAGCCTGGCCCTCGTCTCACCTCGGGGCACTCCCAGCACTGCCCAGACTCTCCAGCCCACTCCTTGGGCCTGGATAACCTCTGCTCGTCCTTCAAAATAAACCCAAACCTCCCTCCTCTGATTCCTTGACCAGGACAGCTCCCCATTATGCGTGCCCGCTTCACTCATCAAACTTAAAGTTCCTGCCTCCCCAGCCCTGTCTCTGGCACAAGACAAGCACTCAATGGTTGTGAATACATAAATAAACAAAAGGCCTCTGGGCATCTCTCCAAACATCAATTTACTCAGCTGTAAGATGTGAATAACAATATCCACCTCATAGGGCTGCTGTAAGGGTTACGTGAAATAATATAGTCAAAGCACATAACACTGTGCCTGAAGCATAGTAGGTGCTCCATAGAAGCCACTATAAAAGGAGAAACTTCCTAATAACCTGGAGATGCAAATTCCACAGATATTATCAGTTTTAAAGAGAGGAAAGTGATCTTGAGAGAGGTTAAATGTCTGCCTGGGACCCTAGGAGCTATCCTTCTAAACTGGGAGAGGCCACGGGATGCTTCCAGCGGGCTGTTCTCTGCAGACCCCCTCTTCAATCAACATTTACCCAGCCCTTGAATGAGCACCATGCTAATGAGAAAATAAAAGGATAAATCAGAGACAGAGCTTTGAACTTAAGTAGTGATGGCCTAGGCTGCCAGCTATCCCCCCCCAGATCACGTCTCTCCTTCTATGGTGAAGGAACCCATGCTATTTAGCTGGGCACAAAGATGAGGAGAAGCAAGATGATTTCATGGCTGGCCAAGGAGATGTGAGCAGAAGAGGTGTGTGCAATTTCTAGGTGGTGTCCTTAAAGTGAAGGGCCATGCTGTTTTCCACCCGGCTTTCCCCTTCCTGCTGGCAGGTCTGAGGATGTGAACTATCTTGGACATGAGCTCGAGGCGACAACATAGGAGGAAGCAACAGGCTTAGTAGGAAGCTGGGTGCCTGACACCACAAAGTTGCCATCCTAGCCCTTCTTCACCTGTGAGAGAAAAATATGCTCCCATCTTGTTGAAGCAACTAATATTTTGTGTTTTTGTTAGAGCAGCACCAGCTGCCTCCTAGCCAATTCAGGAGTTCATGGTCCGGTGGGCCTGTTGTAATGTGTTGAACCCTATGGGCTTCCATGTGTCTTCAGGATCGAGTAGGAACACAATGATGAGGGCTGTGGTGGCACATTCAGGACAAAGGCTGCAGCGACTTCAGCTAAGCACCTTGGTGATGTCCACCTGCTTCCCAGCCCAGCCCTGACTGTGGACGAGAGAGCCAGGCCTCTACTGAGGGCCCACTGTGCACAAGGCTCAGGCACAGGCCCCTAGGCAACCACCATGTGCCTTGCCCCAAAGGTGCTGCAGTTAAACCCAGTATTTCAAATCTACGTATGGCTGTTTCCTTTGGATTGGCTAAGACCAAGGAGGAGAGGAGGTAAGCAAAACTTTGACACATTGTAAAATTTGCCTTTTCTTATCTGTAGTGAAGCTACAAAGCCCTTCTTCTTGTCCTTACTGAAAAAAATAAATGCTGGCAGTCTTGACCTCTGTTTCATCTGCTGCAGTATACAGAAGTGAGAACATCAGAGGCATAAAGATACAGGGGAAATCACATCAACGTGCCTTCCTGTCCAAGCCATGAAACCATACTAGCAGGAATAAAGACTCAGCTTTAAGTGTCATGTTATTTGATTGTTTGTGGTGTTGGATGCTTAGCCAACATGTTTTATTGACTTTTTTAGACTAACCAAGAAAGCAGGGCCTGGAGATGCTGAGGAGGCCTTGGCACCAGGGACTGGTGAGCATTTCACACCGTATCGCACAGGGGCATCTCCTTCTAGAAAACTCTGGTCTTGTTTTAGGCTTTGTGGGAGAGCTGAGAGATTTCAAGAAGCATTTGTTTTCTAAAGAAGAGTGATGTGGGAGGACGTTCACTGCCTGACCTTGAAACAAAGCTACAGTGGTCCAAACAGCATGGTACTAGCATAAAGATAGACATATTGATTACTGGAATCAAATTGAGAGTCCCGAAATAAACCGTCACCTCCACAGCCAACTGGTTTCTGACAAACTTACAAAGTCCACATTAACAGGCAGAACAGTCTCTTCAACAAATGGTGCTGGGACAACTGGATATCTATAACCAAGAGAATGAAAGAGGACCCCTATTCACTCCCTACACAAGAATCAACTCAAAATGGATCAAAGACATAAATATAAAAGCCAGGACCATAAAACTACTAGAAAAAAATGTAGGGAAACACCTTCAAGATCTTCTGGTAGATGGTGGTTTTTTGGATCTTAAACCTAAAACATGAACAACAAAAGAAAAAATAGATAAATGGGACCTCCTCAAAATTAAACACTTTTGCACCTCAAATGACTTTGTCAGAAGGGTGAAAAGGCAGCCAACTCAATGGGAGAAAATATTTGGATATCACATATCCCATAAGGGTTTAAAATCCATGATTTATAAAGAGATGCTACAACTCAACAATAAAAAGACAAATGACCTGATTAGAAAATGGGGAAAAGACTTGAATAGACATTCGTCCAAAGAAGAAATACAAATGGTGAAAAAACATTAAAAAATGTTCACCATCACTAGCGATTAAGGAAATGCAAATTAAAGCTATAATGAGATATCATTTCATACCTATTAGAATGGCCACTATTAAAAAGACAGAAAACTACAAGTGCTGGAGAGGATGTAGAGAAATAGGATTGCTTATTCACTGTTGGTGGGAATATAGATGGTACAGCCACTGTGGAGGACTGTTTGGCAGTTCCTAAAGAAGTTGAATATAGATTTGCCACATGACCCAGCAATACTACTACAAGGTATATACCCAGAAGAACTGAGAGCAGTGACATGAACAGACATCTGCACACTAATGTTCATAGTGGTGTTATTCACAATTGTCAAAAGATGGAAACAACCCAGGTGTCGATCAACAGACGAATGGATAAACAAACTGTGGTGTATACACACAATGGAATATTATGCAGCGGTAAGAAGAAATGAAGTCATAAAGCATATGACAACATGGATGAACATGGAGCACATTATGTTGAGTGAAGTAAGCCAGACACAAAAGGACAAATACTGTATGACTGTGCTATTATGAACTAAATATATTGTGTAAACTCATGGAGTTAATAACTTGAATATAGGTCACCAGAAAATAGAGTGAGGCCAGAGAATGGAAAGTTGAGGGTTAACCTGTGCAGAATTGGCAAAAAGGTTGCTTGTTAATCTTTGGAGATGAACAGAAAAGGTGAAAACACAACAATAGAAAAGGTGTAACTAGCAGTGCTATTATATGGGTATGACAGTGGTTGAAAGGGAAAGTCTAAGGTCATGTATATTACTAGAAGGAAAGCTAAAAAATGTAACATGGACTTATAGCATGGTAAAACCACATGTGAAATATGAATATGGGTAAAATTGAATATATGAGACTGCTTTTTATTTGAAACTGAACAAATGTATTTAAAGTTACAAGATGTTAATATCAGGCAAAAAAAAAAAAAGCCATTATGCTAAGTGAAAGATACCAGACAGAAAGTACTACATATTTTATGATTCCATTTATATAAAATTTAAATATAAATCAACTTATAAAGATGGAATTAGATTAGTGGTTATGTAGGGCTGGGGAAGGATAGAGGGTTTGAGAGGTGACTGCTAAGGGGTGTGGTTTTTCTTTTTGGAATAATGCAATTGTTCTAAAAATTTCTTGTGGTGCTGAATGCACAACACCGATTATACTAAAAGCCATTGTTTGTGCACTTTGGATGGACTGGATGCTATGTGAATATATCTCAATAAAACTGCTTAAAAAAAAGAGGCATTTGTTTTCTTTTGAGGTTGGTACAAAGGAGAGTAGTTACTATGCTCTTCTGCATACAGTCTCTTGGGGCTTCTACTAGAGACTGGCCACTGGGCTAGGTCAGCCACATGTCTAGACAATGAAACTCCACCAGAACCTGTAAGACCATATGCCTGGTCTGACGTGAACTGCACCTGAAGCTGTGTCTCACAGGCAGGCATTAGATTGGGAATCCCTGGCTTTTCTAGTCTCTGCACACTATTCATTTCAGTTCAACAACGTGGCCTTACCTCTTATGGATCAGGCAGTATTCCAGAGATGAAGGGGAATATAACAGAAGGATATGGCACCATCCCTATGTTCAAGGGGCTTACAATGTAAGGAGACAAAACTTACACATCCTGTAACAATGAAGTACCAAACACATACACACAAATTAATACCAAGACGTCTGGGAGGTTGGGCAAGGCAGGACTATAGCAATTTCATAGAAAGTATGGGAATTCAGTTGGCCTTACATGGTGAAGCAAGAGAATTTAGATATACATTAAAGAAATAGACAAGCAGCAGGAGAAAAAAAAAGTCACCGCTGGATGGGTGGGAATGAACACAGCCAACTTAAGAGGTGACGGCTCTCCATTTCTCCTTCCTTTTAATGCTAAACTTCTTGATAGAATTATTGACGTTCTCTCTAGTTTCTTACTGTTAAGGGGAAATGATTGGCCCCTATCCCTGATGTTTCCTTCCAGGTGAAGGCAGCTCCATCTGCAGAGTCTTCCTCACCTCTCCGAGTCTGGAAGGAGAACCAGCCCTTGCTGTCTCCTCGGCATCTGATGTTTGCAGGAAGCAAATTCTCTTTGCTTGCCCCTGCCAGAAGATTTACAGGGCAGACCCCCCAGGGGCGGGCTTGTGGCGGCGGCACTGCCAGGATGTGTCTAATTCTGGGCTGCAATATTGGGAAGCCTTCTTGGTGCAGGTATAAGCCATCTTCTTCAATATTAGCTTTAATGGGGGCGCGGGGAGTGGTATTTTGACCTAAACTTCTCTTACTTATTGTCTCTCTCTTGTTTCCAAACTCTGGGGACCCCTATGCAATTGATTAGGCACCCCTGAACCCAACACCCACCTCTCTTCATTCCTCAAACTACTGAAATCTTGCTTCTGACAACAATACTCTACTAACACTGTTCTCCTTGTAGCCAATAATTCCTTTGCTGATAAAACTAAAAGACACTATTTACTCCTTAACTTGCATAGCTCTTTGTTTTTCCTGTATATTTAGGTGTTTAGCATTTTATGATCTCTGAAATTAGAATGTGTCTTACAATCAATGATATGTCACAATTTCATTGGCAGCAGTTTTTCACAGTGGGCCATAAAGTATTAGCGTGTCTCACAATCCATGGCATCTTCTCTTTAGTGAGCTACGGTTCTATAACATTTGAAAGTGTCAATGTCCCCCCTCCTTGGCTTCCGTGATATCCCACTCCCCTAGTCTCTCCCCTCCTCTGGCAGTCCTTCTCAGCCCCACATGTGTCCTATGGAAACTGCTCTCCTCAGGGCTCTGCTCTAGAACCTGGTACTTCTCACCACCGCCCCCCACCTGTCTATGGGTTTTCTCAGCCTCTTCCCTGGCTTCAATTGTCTTCAGATTTGTGCCTCTAGCCTAGATTTCTCTCCTGAGTCCAGAATGGCCCAATGGACACTTTCACTCAGTTCAAATCACAGACCTAAAAGTGGAACTGGTCATCCTCCCAGGTCCACCTGCTCATCCTCCCCATCCCTGTGAAAGCTGTCTAAATCATTCCAGACGCCTCCTTCTTGTTCATCTCTATATCCAATAAATGACCAACCTCTGGGAATTTTATTTCTAAAATATTTATTGGATTTCCCTACTTTTCTCTATTGCCATTGCCATTAAGTCAGTTCCAGCAATGCTCCTCTCTCAACATCCTCCTCACTGGCCTTCCTGCCTCCTATTCTGGCTCTCTCCAATCCACTGGCCACACAGCTGCCAGGATGATCTTTCTAAAGGAAGATGCAATCCTGTTATTCTCCCACTTTAAAAACTTCACTGATTCCCCCTACACTCAGCCCAAATTTCTTAACAGGGCTCACAGCTCTGTCCTCTTCTTCATACTACCTCCCCTTGAGAATGCCATGCCTCAGGCATACTGTATCACTTTGCATTCCCAGATGTGTTTCCCAAACCTTTGCAGATGCCATAGCCTCTGCCTGGAACACTCTCCTCCAATCCCCCAACCCCACCGGGCACTGCCACTGCTTTACTTGGTGAGATCCAATTCATCGTGCAAGTCTCAGTTCAGACATCACCTCTGTCAGGAAGCCCTCCTTGACTTCTCATGGCTGGGCTGGCTTAGATGTCTGACCTACAAGCTCCCACTGCATCCTGTTCTTACTCCAATGGCACCTCACAGCGCTGTATTATAAAATTGTATATTTACTTGTCTGTCTCCCTTACACGACTGCAAGCTCTATGAGGAGGATGTCTGTTTCACTGTTGTATTCTGACACCTAGAACTATGTCTGGCATGTGTGTTTTTGTAATGAACAAATCCATACATCATTGAAAAGGTGGGCATGAGTGGAGTACTACGAGGTAGGCTAGGCTATGGAAGGCTTAGAATGCCTTTGGGGAGATGACACTGAGGAGAAGATCGACTCCCAGTGAGAAGTGAGAACCTGGGTATCTTCAGGCAGCTACATTGTCAGCCTGACTAGAGCAGAAGGAATTTGCTGCCCTGCTCGGGGACTCTCCTATAATTCACTGTAATTCAGCTTAATGACAAGCTGCAAGCCAATGGGCAAATTTTTAAATGAAGAAATAAAGATAATGCATGTTAGAAATTACCCTATGATGCAAATGTTCTCCTGGCAGGTATTAAAACTTCCCCCAAATATGGGTCAAGTCTTCCTTTGGGGACCATGCTGAGTATGGACACACATCGCTGGCATTTCTCTCTGAATGAGACTCATTCATAAGTGGTTAAGTTAAGGCAATTGTTTGGAAACGTGATGATAATTCTCCTTCAGTTTGCACAACTGCAATTAGGTAAATTAAATTGGCAAACAGATCACAAATCTTCCACTGAAAGCAGGTGGCAATTCCTCAAGATCCGCTATGGGTGAGGATGAAAATTGACTTTAATTTTTTCCCCTTCTAGTTATAAAATAATAGATGTGCACTGTATGAAATCATTGAACTATACTGAAAAATAGAAAATAAAAAACTACTCTTACTGCCAGCATCCAGAAAACAGATTCTGTTACCATTTTGGTACATGTTCTATCTTTCCTCTATTCATATACGTATATTTATGTACTTGAGGTCATTGTATATAGCTATATACTCTGCTTTTTCCCCCCATTTAACATTATATTCAGAAGAGTTTGTATGCCAATAAAATTTTTTCATATCATCATTACAACTGCCTTGCCATAATTTATATTTAACACTCCCCTATGTCTGAGCATTAAATTTATGAGAATTTCTTTTAGAAAGATCTAATAACCCTCCTAACTGCCAGTGTCTTCAGAGACTGCAAACCAATTTGAAAAATTGCTTAGCAAAAACAGAATTAGGAAAGAGAATTTGATCCCTCCCCTCCCCTCCCTCTCTGAATCAGGTAACTTGTGCATTACCGGTTACAAGGGCTTTTGCATTTATGAAGCTCTAGATTATTCACCCTATAGCTTCTCGCTAGACGTGTGGATTTAATGCAGTAGTTTCAGCTGATGGAAGAGCTCTTTGAATATTAATGCTTGGTTGGAGTGTAGAGAGGCACTTAAACATAGCCTCCTCCCCTTGTGTCAAACATGAGCAAACAATAATATGGCATGCAGCAGGAATATTCATGCAGCAATTTCACCAAGTCCCCAGCACATCATGGAGTCATCCACCAGTGATGGCAGTCCAGTGGAGGATCAGCTTCTCCCCTTCCCCCATCAGCTCACAAACATCTTAGCAAGCATCACTGTGGAGGATTTAGCTTCTCCATCTCAGAAAATAATGAGGGTTTGCACAAAGTTTTTTGTCTTTTTTAAACTTTTGTTAGATAAGCCATTCTGTTGTGGTTGTCCAGCTGTCCTTCTTTTCAAGAACTGGTTGGGGAGAGAGGGGCTCCCAACCCCTCTGTATGGTTAGTACATACTAAAATAAATGCCACTATTTTTTTGTTCTGGGTTGGATCAGCAAATAAAGGAAATACTGGCAAGACTTCTATTTGAAAAAAAAAAAAATGTTATTCTTTCAAATTACATCCTAATAGCCAAAGATTATGTGAAACTTGGTACAATGCTAAATTTCTCAAAATCTAGCTTACATTAATTTTTTCTTAGTTCTTAAAGTAGCATATGCTCTTTTTAAAGAAGACTTCAAAGTCATAAAAATATAAAAAAGCACATTAAAATCTCCTACAGTCTCACAAACCAAAGTCATTCAATGTAACGGAAACATCCACAGACCAGCCCCGACCTGCCTCCCCAGCCCTATGTCACACGACTGCTCAAGTACTTGTCTTGTGGTTATGAAACATGCCCCACATTTTCCTTCTCCAGGCTTTAGTTCACACTGTTTTTTTATCTGGAAAGCTCTATCTCATCTGTCCAAATCATGACTCCATCTTCACCGAGCCACCCCCCTCAGTCAGGCCCTCATCTCCTTGTATATAGATCACTAGTAAGTTTATTGTGATGAAATTACCATTATGGGAGGTCAAAGACAGTTGAAAATCGGCAATTTCATACGGTTTAACCAAACCCCCCCGCCCCCACTCCACAAAAACCATCCACTGTTGACTGCCTAAAACAATGTTTCTCAAAGTATAGTGCTCGAACCACATGCACCAGATCACCTCTGGGGCTTCTTAACCATGCAGATTCCAAGGCTCCATCCTAGAGGATCCTACAGAATCAGAATCTACATTAGAGAAGCCTGGGCATTGTGAACAAGCGTTCCAAGTGAGCCTTATGCACTAAAGTTGAGAAGCACCAGCCCAAATGTAAAGTCTACGCAATCTGCTCTACTCCCACTGGCCCCTGGATATGCAACATGCATTCCTACCTCTAAGGGCTTGTGCTGTTCTTTCCACTTCAAGGCCCTGCCTATAAAACTCCTACCAGTTCTTCAAATTCCAGTTCAAGTTCTACCTCCTCTGTGAACATTTCCTATTGACTCTAGGAAGTCTACAGAAAGAAGTACCTGTGTTACTTATTTTCACTATTCATGCATTTGTTGATAGAAAGCTCCTCCAAGACAAGCATTTTCTCTGCACCCCCAGGGTGCTGTGGGAGTTGCTAAATAAATAGATGCTACATTAATAACCAATTAAGGATTCAAAGACACTAACTATCTAGGCAAACATGAATGTGCCTTCCAAATTATGAACTGTGAGATGGGGGTGTTCCGTCAAAAAAAAAAAAGATTTCATCTGTGAATAAGCATTTAAGCCATTATTTCCTTTAATGATTGAGGAGAATGTACATGTGAATATTAATTCCGTATAAAAGTTAACTGAGACCATCTGTGTGCCACACGGGCCAGGGCCTGCCGGGTTCCCCCAGGCTCATCTCCCCACACCTATTCCCCCTCCTTGGGCAGGCAATGGCCCATCCTCATGTCAGAGATTTTCTCCAGCTGAGAGCTATGCTTGGATATGTTACATAAAGACATGGAAACTCAACCAGTCCCAGGAAAAAACCATCTTCTTTCCTCCTTCTCCTCTGATCTTATTGTCTACCCAGCCATGATAGAGACGGCTCCCTCTGTCACCTCCCACATCCTGGAAGTGCTTCCTCCCCTGATATCTCTGCACCCCACTCTTCTTTTTCATCTCCCTTCCACCACCTTATTCAGGCCCTCACCATTTCTTGCCTGAGCCTCCTAGCTAGTCTCCCTGCCTCTCCTTGCTGTTTAAAAATCTCTCTGAGCCCCTTGTCCACAGAAAATAAAGTTCAGGCCTTACTTGGACAAGGGGGGCCTTCACAGCCCAGTCTCTGCCTGCCTCTCAGTTCAATTCAATTCAGCAAACAGTTTCTGGTGCCTTCCATGTCCTGGGCTCTGTGCTAGATGCTGGAGATACGACATTAAAGGAGCTCAACACACAGGAGAGAGAGAGAGACATGTAAACATGCAATTGAGGCAGGATGATGGGCTTCGCAGGGCCCACAGGGGGCCTTCAGAGACTCTTAGGCAGTGAGTGCTAACCCCTGCAGGGAGTTAGTGGCAGAAGCAGAGCTAGAGTTAAGTCTCCAGCTCCTGGTGCAGGGTTCTTTCCACTACTCAATGCAACCTGGCTAAGACTTCTTTCTTGTCCAACAGAATGGGAAAAAAAAAAAAAGAGAAAAGACAACAGATCATCCATGATTAAAAGAACAATTAAGTATTAAAATGCAAAATTCATAAAAGGTAGTACAAGGACACTAAATCACAGTGGAACAAGATTATGTAAATACTGCACTTAGAAGACAGAAACAGGGAGATTATTCACACTTAAGCACGGCCCATGACAGTCCATGACTCATGGACTTCTGATTAAGTAACACAAAACACAGATAGCAACTTACATACAGATGCTAATTTACCGGTGCCTTTTTATTGTCTCTATGAAAAATAAGGAGAAAATTAGTTAAAAAAAATCTAATGAGTAAAATGCACATGCTAAAGGCTTAAATTTGTTTTAAAGAGCTAAGAAACTAAATGTAAGAAGCCAAAAAGTGATTTCTAAGGGAATTCCAAAAGGAGACTGGGAGGATATCACCTAAAAAATAAGGCAGAGAACATCAGAGAGAGGTGAGCCTCAGAGATTATCTGACATGTTCGCTGCCCTCAGGGGACAGCCTGACTTTCAATGTAAGAGAGAGAGCTCTTCCAGGTTTATGGAACTATGCTTTTAAACTGTGGGCAGCCAGTAGGTCAAGACAGCAATTTAGTAGGTCAGGAAAGGCGATTTTTTTTTTTTTTTAATGAAAGCAAATAGACTCTAACAGAAAACACTAGGTTGCATTTCATGTAGCAAGAGTGAGTACTGAGTTTTATGTCTAACTCTGTGTGCATGTGTGTGTATGTGTGTGTTAGTTGCAATGTAGTATGTATTTTGTATGGCAGACTGTGGTCAAGAAAGTTTGAAAAACACTGTTTTAGAGGACTTTCATTAGAAAGAATTCTATTTTTAAAATATACAAAACACTCCCATTTATGAGTACTGACCCTTTTTCCAATTCTTGGAGTCTGTGCTAAAATTAAACAGAGAATGGGGGTGGAATGTAAAGACTGGAAGGAGGAAGCAAATTAGCAGAAGGCAGAATGTAAATGAGAGAACTGATAAGAGACCAGCAAGCAGGAGAATGAGATAGATGAGCTCTGGGCTTTTATCTAAAACTCTGCTTTCTGCTAACTAAGGATTCCCTGGACACTCACTAAGGTACACAGTAGCTGCTCAATAACTGTCTGTCCAGTGACCCTTAGTGGCACTTGCATTGTGTCTACATAATACTTATGCAGTGTAACTGTGATTGTTCTTTTTTAATGTCCGTCTCCTGCACTTGCAGAAGCTTCTTGAAGGCAGGGATGAAGTCTGGGCCACTGCTGTATCCCCACCCCTATGACAGTGCTGAACAAAAATGTAGGTACTGAATCGATTTTGGTTGGATTGGACTAAAGGGTTTGAGAGGGCAATAAACATCTTTGATGCTTGGACCCTCTCTTTGCCTCAGATCACTGAGGAAAAGATATTAGAGAAAAGCAACAGTAACAAAAATCTCTGAACATAAGTTTCCAAAGAGCAAATAGCTTGGAATCTCTTAGACCTCTTGGCCTAGAGGTCAGTGATTCAAAGGACTATCTTGTCTTTTTTACAGTATAAGAGCCTCTCAAGATGTGATAAGACCTTTAGGAAGCTGAGCTCAGGTCTACTTTTGGGGCCCAATCTGGTTCTGGTTAACACACAGGAGAGGCTTTCCTCTAATCTGAACAGCTTGCAGCAACCACTTTGAGTCTGAAGCTGCTAAGCTATGCCAGAGGTCCCATGCCCATTGCTAGATGGAGCAGTCGGGATGCCCAGGAGGGCTGGAGGCAGAGTGTCAGGTCTGGAGAAGCAACCAGTAAATCAGCAATGAATCAAGCCCTGGTTGCTGCCGCACAGGTTGAGGGAAAATGAGAAAGGGATGGGAAGTAGTTGTTTGCTTTCCTCATCCCTCCTTAGCTCTGACACATCTCCATTCCTAAGTCTAGGTGGCCAAACCAAGCTCCTAATAGTTTGGCTGTTTAAGGCAGATTGTTACAGATACCCTGAGCCTTAATATGTAAGGGGGATGGTACATGCAGCATGTTTTCAGTGGGGAAATGGGTAAAACACAACTCAAGACTCATGCCATACACCAAAGAGTCAATTCAAATTCAAATTCAAATGACAGCTTACTAGTCACTAGTTACTCTTCTTCTCAGTCAGGCAAACATCCTGGTAGCTATTACCAATGGCAAGTCCTCTTTATCAAGGACATTGATGACTATTGAAGGTAGAGATAAAATGCCCTTTCCCTTCAGATACACTAAAGCAATGGCTTTAACCTTATGTGCTTTGTTCCTTATACACAGTCAAATCTCACTTCTCTGTGGATGCGGAAGACAAGGAACAGAATAACTCCAGTCTGCAGAGTTCAACATATTTCAGCCTCCAATCCCCACTCATTCTTTATCCCAGTTTCCCTCAGCCCCATCTGCCAGCACATGCTGAGAGAATATAAATCATCCTTGGGTTAACTTGAGCAGAATGTAATGAAGAGGGCGAGATGGCTTGGGGCCAGAGGAGCAAGTAGGGAGCCACATATTGTGAACTCCAAAGTCAAGCAGGAAGAAAGTTTGAACTTTTTTGTTTTAATACTATCTATGTCTCTCCTTAGGGTTGAACCTCAATTCTAACTTCAGTGTAACTTAATCTCCCCTGGTCTTACTTTCCTGATAAATCATATGAAAAAGAGAAAAATATTCGTGTAAATGTCTAGCAGTGCCTGACAACATAATGGGTCAGCAAACGGCGTTAATCATCATTAGGCCTGCAGTACTGCAAAATGGATCAGAGCAGAGGTTTTGGAGTCAGAGGGGCTCCAGGAGGCTTGCTCCGTGGACCTCATCAGCTGTGATGCCTTGAGAAATTCCCTTAACCTCTCTGAGCTTTGATTATCGAATCTACAAAATGGGAATAATAAAACCCACCTGTAGGGAAGCTGTAAGGATGAAATGAGAGCCTGTATGTAAAATGTCTGGCACAGAAGTGATGACCTATAAATGGTGACTATTATTTTGCCCTCTTAGAAAGGTAGACATGCCCCAGAAACAAGCTGTTCTGTAGCTACCTTAGTCAATTAGATGAATTTCTCACAGGAACTAATGCTCAATGTCACCAGTGCCACCATGTCATTCCATGGCTACCCCTGGTTCTGCATCCCCTATTACAGTGAATGGCTCACCAGCCACTCCGTTTCCAAGTGACAAATCTTGCAGTCCTCCTTGATTCCTCCCTCATCCCCCAGAGCAAATCCATCATCAGGTTCTGTTGATTATACTTCCTAAATATCTCAAGTCTATCTGCTTCTCTCCTTCTGCCCATCACAATATTAGTTCAAGGCACCATTAACTTGTACTAGATAATGTCTTCCAAACTCATCTCCCTGCTCCAACCTTTCTCCTTTAATCCACTCTCTAAGCTGTAACTACCATCATCTTTCAAAAATACAAGTCTGACATGCCTCTTTCCTGTTTTTAAACACTTGAATGGCTCCTCAAAATAAACCCAAACCCCTTAACATGATTTGCAGAGCTTGCCATGACCTGCCTAGTGCTTAGGTCCCTTCCCAGCTCTCTCACAATGTCCTCTTATTCTCTGTGTTCCAGGCACACTGATTGGCTTGCAGTTCCTTAAATGAATTTCTCTCTCCTCTCTCCTCTCCTCCACTCTTCCGCTCCCCTTCTCTTAGCAGGGATTTCACACATGCTTTGCCTATGCTTAGAAATACTCCTCCTTCCCTTCTCTTTTCTGTGCTCACTCATCCTTAATTTTCAGATTTCAGCTTCTTCCAGGTAGGTTTCCCCCACACTTGAATATTAGGTTAGATTTCCATCCCACCATATTGCAACTGGCTGCTTAACTGTTCACCTCCCCTACTAGACTGGGAGCTCCTTGAGACTAAAACCCATTTTTGTCATTGAAACATCCTGAATGTCTCAAACAGTGACTGGCACAAAACAAGCATGCAGTGGTTTATTGGCTAGACGGATGGATGCTAACAATTGGCCCTGTCCTGTGGAGCAGTGTCTGCTTGGAGGAGGCAGTGGCGTTGAGCTGCCCAGTAGCGAAGCAGAAGGTGTCCATTTAGGACAACACCTACCTAGGATGGCCACCACCTCGTCGTCCTGGATTACCTCGAGGGAGCCGGAGACCACAAAGCAGAGGCTGTCGATGCTCTCGCCTGCGTGGTAGATGAGGTCCCCTGGGGCGCAGTGTACCGTCTGGAACTCCATGGCCAGTGCCCGCAGGCAGCCATCACTGGCCAGGCGGAAGGCTGGGTGCTCCTTGAACACCTTGCGGTTCAGGTGTACGCAGATGTCAGCTCTCATGTCCTTGGGGCAGATCTGCAGGACCTGGCCGGGCACAGGGAGAAACAAAATCAGGGTCCCACTCTGACCTCTAGCCCGTTGTCGCTCAGCACCTCGGGGCAGAAGCAACACCCACTAGACAGACTGCACTCTTCTAGGCACTGATGAACAAGACAGCCCTCGTGAAACTTACATTCTTGTGGGAGAGACAGGCGATGCTCAAAAAAATCTGTGATAAGTGCTCTGAAGAAACTAAAGCAGAACGGAGGCTGAGAGTTATGGGGCAGGGAGTTTGTGGGTGACTTTAGATAGGATGGTTGGGGAAGGCCTCTCTGAGGAGGTGACATTTGAGCTGACATCTGCGTAATAGGTCAGACCAACCTGTAGTGAAAGAACATTTCATCAGAATAGCAAATGCAAAGGCTCGGAGGGGGACTAAGCAATAGCCAATGTGAATGAGGGGGAAGCGGGTATGAGATGAGGTTCAGAGAGAATGTCAGGCTTAGGTTACGATGAGCTTTTGATTTTATTCCAAATGTGATGGAGAAACACCGGAGAATTTTGAGCACGGGAGTGCCGTGACCTGGTATATACTTTAAAAGGGTCATTGCAGCTACAGAGTGTGGTTAGTGTCTCTTGAATGCAGGGTGGCAAGAGTGGAGGCCAGGGATCCAGTTAGGTAATTCCTGCAGCCGTCCCAGTGAGAGGTGATGGGACTTTGACTGGGACGGTGGCAAGTGGAGCCAGTGAGAAGTGGTCAATTCAGAATATATTTCGTAGGTAAAGCTGATATGACCTGCTGATGAACTGAATATGGGGTGGTGATTTAAAGACTGAGATAAAATAATAATTACTGAGCACTTACCATGTACCAGTCATTGCTAAGCTCTTTATATTCATTCATTCATTTTTTTTTACTTTATTTTGTACATTTAATAATTGAAAATATAAACAATTAAAAACTAAAAAGTAAACACAGATGAATATATACATTTCTCAATTAAATGTAAGGGATAAACATAAATTTTTTTAAAATCAAACAATATGTTACACAATATATTTGGTTCATAGTAACGCATTCATACAGTATTTGTCCTTTTGTGTCTGGCTTGCTTCGCTCAACATAATGTCCTCCAGGTTCATCCTTGTTGTCATATGCTTTACGACTTCATTTCTTCTTACAGCTGCATAATATTCTATCGTGTGAATACACCACAGTTTGTTTATCCATTCGTCTGTTGATGGACACCTGGGTTGTTTCCAACTTTTGGCAATGGTGAATAATGTTGCTATGAACATCAGTGTGCAGATGTCTGTTCCTGTCACTGCTCTCAGTTCTTTTGGGTATATACCCAGTAGTGGTATTGCCGGGTCACGTGGCAAATCTATATTCAACTTCTTTAAGAACTGCCAAACAGTCCTCCATAGTGGCTGTACCATTCTGCATTCCCACCAACAGTGAAGAAGTGTTCCTATCTCTCCACATCCTCTCCAACACTTATAGTTCTCTGTCTTTTTAATAGTGGCCATTCTGATAGGTGTGAAATGATATCTCATTGTAGTTTTGATTTGCATTTCCCTAATCATGAGTGATGTTGAGCATTTCTTCATGTGTTTTTTTGCCATTTGTATTTCTTCTTTGGACAAATGTCTATTCAAATCTTTTGCCCATTTTTTAATTGGGTCATTTGTCTTTTTATTGTTGAGTTGTAACATCTCTTTAT